>JANHFJ010005690.1:7308-19083 GCA_032468195.1 Cerberus rynchops
TCTAATCTTCTGGGTTGTTATTGTAATCTTCTGGGTCGTTTGTGTTTTGATCTCTTTTCCATTAGCCTCCTGTATTGTAACAGCAAGCTGAAAATTTAAATTATTAAAAAAATGCACACACGTAGTTCCTGACTTATATCTACAACTGAGCCCAAGCTTAAGTCATGTTACTTGTTAAGTGGGTCATCACGTGATCAGTCCGATTTTATGACTTATTTTTTGGTGCTTATTAAGTGAGCAAGTGAGAAGTAAACATCAATTTCTGGCAAAAATATAAATCAGAATTACATGATCAAGGATGTTGCAATGATTGAAAATATTTGCTGGTTGCTGAGCACCTCAAATGCAATCACATCACAGAAGGCTGCCACTGGAATTTAAAATAATTTGAAAAGTGCTATTTTAGGGTCTGTAATAATATCAAGGACTTCCTGTATTATCACTTACTCCATAAAATATATTATGTCACTATACTAATAATAGTATGACAATGAATTTACCTGTTTTGAGCATATCAAGGATGCCATAATGCACAAATGTGGAGTCAGAAACAACTTTAGTCTCATTATTAAAATGGCAAGTATAGTAAAAAAAATTAGTTGCAATGCATGGTATACGATCTGCAAATAAAGGAGAGCATAAGAAAGTACAATTGTTTTTAAATGTGGCATATGGTACATAAGCATTAAGTAACATCTAATTTTTATTGAATTCTATTCTCCTGGGCATACTATAATTTTTAAAATATAAACTTTTGTAGTTTAAACTAAAAAATATGTATTTTAGAAAAAAAGGAGCAACAGGACTTCCAGGAAGGTGGCCAACTAAAATACCCAGCCAGGGAGAGATCTCCAAAGGATTTTTCTCTGAAGTGTAGCTCTTCAGCCTTTAACTGAAGGGACTGATGTTCCTTTAGTTTTTATGACCCACTCGTCAGGGTGAGGAATAACTTCCCCTTGGAACCCTCAAATACAGCTGAAAGCCAGCAAACAGCTTCTGGAGTTGGACTCCAAAGCTATCTGCATTCCAAAAAATGGGAGGGAGAAGGGCTGCAATATGTTTGGAGTTAAAGAAGGAGCCATTTGGAAATTCACCTTTCAAACAGACAGTAAGTTGTGCTTCTTAATCTTCTTTAAAGACAATCTTTTTAAAGTCAAGTTGAAAGAAGCTGTATTTAGTAACAGCTTGCTAAGCCTTTTTGAAGACTCATGCCATTTTAGGGATTTCTTTTTGTCTTAATTAACAAGGAAGAAGGTTGGTAAGGCAAGCCAAATAAAAGTGTGATGAGGGAAAAAAAATTGACGGAGAAACATAAAGATTGAAGGCTGTCATTTTAGTTTATTATTGTAATAACTTGTAGCTTGATCTTCTCTGCTGTGGGTGGCTAAAATTTTCTAATCTTGATTAAAAGAGGAAGCCAAGATGGTGGACCAAAGTATTAGAGATTTATTTGAAAGGTCTCTAAATAAAATCCACCAATTTGTTGACCAGCTGTGCTCCAAGGGTGATTTAAAAATCCTCTCAAATTACTTTTGAGAGACAAACATGTGGAGAATGTTACCAAATTACCAAGGCAACTTCACAAGTAGCTGAAAATATATTTTGTCTTTGAATAATATAATCAATTTAACCATTCCTGCTTTATCTTCCTTGTTATCAACATGGTATTTGCACCTAATAATTTTTGTAATCTATCATCATTTTTATTAACAAGAGTCATTGTATTCTTTCAAATTCTTTGACCTTACTGAAGAAAAAAACCCCCTCTTTTTCATCCTTGTTTTTAAAGTGCTGAACTTTTAAAAACATTTTTTAAAAATCTAAATTACATTTTCAAGTTTTGGATTAAAGCTTTCAGTTACAGATATCAAACAAAGAAGAATCCACCCTAATTCCAGTTAATAACTCATTAAATTTAAATCACTCCTGCCAGTTTATCTTCATGGAGTAAAACCCTTTTCTTTTCTGGAAGTTTTATCAAAGAGGTATAGGCCTTTCTTTTTATCAACCTTGTTAATATTCTTAAAGAAAAAGTCCCAAATTCATCTTTTTTCTCGACGCTCTTCTTTCAGTTGTGTTGATAAGTTTATATTTAAACCATAATAGTGGTAGTTAATATCAGTATGCATTCTCATTTGGATTTTGTGCTTGTGATGAAAAAAAAATGAAACTTTGACTTTGGTTTTGTTGATCAGAAAGATTTCAGAATCAGAATCAGAATAGAGCTGGAAGAGACCTTGGAGATCTTCTAGTCCAACCCTCTGCTCAAGCAGGAGACCCTGTATTTCATTTCAGAAAAGTGACTGTCCAGTCTCTTCTTAAAAACATCCAGTGATGGAGCACCCACAACTTCTAGTGTCAAGTTGTTCAACAGGTTAATTGTCCTCACTGTTAGGCAGTTTCTCCTCAGTTCCAGGTTGCTTCTCTCCTTGATTAGTTTCCATCCATTGCTTGTCTTGCCTTCAGGTGTTTTGGAAAACAAATTGACTCCCTATTTGTGGCAAATACTGGAATACTGCTATCATGTCACCCCTAGTCCTTCTTTTCTCTAGACTGCTCAAACCCAAATCCTCCAACTGTTCATATGTTTTGGATTAAAGACTCCAGGCCTTTAATCGTCTTAGTTGCTCTTCTCTGCACTTTTTCCAAAGTCTCAACATCTTTTTTGTAAACTGGTGACCAAAATTGAATGCAGTATGGATGTTGATGTGGCATCTGGATATCACACAGGTTTATGAAAGTCTCTTTAGTTGCAGCCCAACTGTCCTTTCTGTCCAAATGTGATCTGCTACAGCAGTGTCTCTCGTTTAAGATGTGAGGACTTCAACTCCCAGAATTCCCCAGCCAGCAATGAATTCTGCGAGTTGAAGTCCACAATGTTGCCAAGATTAGATTAGATTAATAGAGTTGGAAGGGACTTTTTAGTTATCTAAGTATAACTCCCCACCCAAGCAGGAGACCATACACCATTTCTGACAAATGACAGTCCAATCTCTTCTTGAAAGCCTCCGGTGATAAAGCACCCACAACCTCTGAAGGCAAACTGTTCCATTCCTTGATCGTTCTCACTGTCAGAAAATTTCTCCTTATTTCTAGGTTGCAGTATTCTAGGCATGGTCTTACTAGGGCTTTATAGAGTAGTATTAGTACCTCACTTGATCTTGATTGTATCCCTCTGTTAATGCAATTTAGGATTGTATTGCCTTTTTTTGGCTGCCGATGCACATTGCTGGCTCATATTTAACTGGTTGTCCACTAAGACTCCAAGATCTCTCTCACAGTTACTGCTATTAAGTCTAGTTTCATCCAGTCGATATGTGTACTTTTGGTTTTTCATGCCTAAGGGTAAGGCTTTACTTTTCTGTACATTGAATTTCATTTTGTTAGATAGGGACCAATGTTCAAGTATTTTTTTAAATCTTTGATTTTTGTAGCAAGCCTTAGATCGTTCTAAGCCACTGCTTTCCTGACTTCATCTTCACATGTTCTGGTTATCTGCTGATAATCAACCTTAGTTATGTGTCCCTCTTTCCATTTTTTGTACTTGTCCTTTGAATACTTAGATTTTAAAAGAACAAATTTTAGTAAACTCAAAGAGAGAACTTGGGAAATATTCCTTGGATGAAAATCCTAAAGGGGAAAACAACTCAAGAATCCCTTAACTTCCTATTTTTATTTTTTATTTGTATTATATATAATAAAACAATAAAATTTGTAGAAAAGAGCAGCAACAATATTAATGACAAAAATATGTCCAGAACCCTAACCCTAACCCTAATCCCTACAGAAACAATTAAATACACTGTTAATCCCATAATATGCATCAAAATAGCAAATAACTATTCTGCAAACAACTGAATTACGTTGTTTGTTTGTTTTATTCCTTTAATTTGACATTAGCTTTTCAAAAAAAATTCCTAAAATTCCATTTTATTTTAAATAAATATTTTTGAAACAAGGCAATGCTATGCAGAATAAATCTAAACTGTATATTGGATGAAAAGAGGGAATGAGATCCTTACCTCACCCTGGTTAAAATAATATTCCTGTCTGGAATAAAAGAAATAAGTTTAATCAATTTGTCTATAAAATAATAAACAAAATGCTAAATCGTGTTACCTGAAGCATTTTAGTTACATCAGCCTCATAGACATTTATAATCATCAGATGATATCCAATGTTTCCAGTTACAGTTTGCAGATTGCTATTTGATGATAAATATAAAAATCGTCCTGTGAGATCTTCTCCTTTGTAGTACATTAGGTTGCAGTGCTGAAATTTTTAGGTACCTTCTTTTTAATACAATCTTTTTACATTGGCTTTTCCTAGCTGTTAACTATTACAATGTCTGTGTTTTTAAGGATTCTTAAAACTTATTCTATATTAGACCAGAAGTGATGTCCAGTGTTGCTAGAAGCAGAAAGTGGAGCGCTCCACTTCTGCCCTAGACTTCCCCTGCTTGTGGGCTTTTTAGGGAGCCGAAAGCTGTCTTGGAGGGACAGTGAAGCTAAGGAGGGGTGCCCGGTGAGGTCGGGGAGAGTATGTGACTCTCCTAGTGATCCCAGGGCATAATTCCCTCTATGCCACAGCAGGATGAAGAGGCAGCCAAAATGACTGTCCAAAAGTGTGATGACCGATTACCATCAAAGCACAGAGCAGGAGCAGAGTTTGTGAGCAGCGTTTGGAGCTGGGTGAGAAGAAACTTTGTTATGTTAATCCCAAAAGGCTATTTAAAAGAAAGTGTCTCCAACTAGTTTGGAAGAGGCAGTGAACTAATGTGGGGGAGAAGAATGCAAAAAAAGGAGTTCAGCAGAATGAAAGATTTAAAGGGGGAGGCATCAATTTTTCAAATATATTGAAATATGGATTTACCAATTTAAAAAGTGTTGTTTTGGACAGGCATTTGGTGCTGGAATTATGGATTTTAAAATTAGTATTTTGGAAGCACTGGAAACATATTATTAAACATTAAAAAGAACTTTTAAATATTGGAAACTGGATCTAACAATGCCACCTGCTGTCATAAAAAATATTACATCAAAAACTTAAGAAGAAACTTAAAAACTTAAAAAGAAAGGAATTTGAGAATGAGACTAAGCTATTTAAAACGGACTAAAGATATTTTTGAGCCATTTGAGACCTGATATAATAACTGAATATATGGTTGTTGGATTAGGTCTGTTAATGAGAAGTTTTATATTTTAATATATAATAAAAATGTGAATACAACTCCTTACAAAGAAACAATTATAAAATTATACAGACCTTTTAATAACTGAAATTGTAACATTAGTGTTCATATTTTACTTTTTTTAAAGAAGAATTCATTAACACTGAATCAAAAAATGTCAGTGATATTGTGTTTATTAGGAACAGTCTGTTTCCAGAAGATGCTGTTACAGAAGATTTGCAACTAAACTTATCTGAGAACAATTTAACTTCAATGATTTTCTCATTGAATACAGGTAAAGGTAAAGCCTTCCCCTATCCAATAGTGTCCAATTCTAGGGAATGGTGTTAATCTCCATTTCTTAACCAAGGAGACCACTGTTGTCCGAAGACATTTCCATGGTCATGTGGCCAGCATAACTGTATATCAAGGCACAGAGAAAGCTGTTGCCTTCCCACCAAAATGGTACCTATTTACCTACTTGCATTTGCAGCAGTGGTGGAATTCAAATATTTTTACTACCGGTTCTGTGGGCGTGGTTTGGTAGGCAGGACTGGGGTGTCATGTGACTGGGTGGGCAGTTTCTGTAAACAGGGCAATAAAGATTAGGCTAGAAACAACAGCAGAATGGTTTTTTTCATGCCTTCCTTACAGGATTAACCCTATAAAGTGGAAAAAAACAAAAAGAGATTTCTTCTAACAACCGGTTTTCCGAACTGCTTAGAAAATTTACTATCGGTTCTAGTGAATAGGCTAGAACCTGTTGAATTTCACCTTTGATTTTCATGCTTTCAAATTGCCGGGTGGGCCAGAGTTAGGGCAAGTAGTGACCATGCATGTCATTAAGTGCATAGAGCAAAAGAACTATCTGTTGAAAGAGGGCAGACAGTTGTATTCTATGTGCAGAATGGAATTCCTGTGCGGGACCAGAGAAAGGAAGTTCAGATCACAAAGATCCGAGCTTTGTTTGTCCAGCCCATTGCAGGCCTTCCCCTCCCATCTATGCACAGAAGGAAATTCCTACTCTGGGCCAGAGAAAAGAAGTTTGGATCCCAAAGACCCAAGCTTCTATCTTCTGATCCAGCCTTTAGAAACATTGCATTCACTATCTTTCTGGTTAGAAAGCTAGCAAATATAATTTTCTGAACAGTAAAGAGACTGGAAAAAGCATTGTTTAGCTTTCTGACTGGAGTCCCTCTTCGAATAATCATTAAGTGACTGGTTGCACATCGAGGACTACCTGTACTTAATATATGATACGGTAGATGAATTTATACAGTAGATTATTAACAAAAATGCTTTAACTTTTTATGACATAATACAAAGCATGGTACTTATATTTTATGTAGCAGTTGTCTTTCATAAACATCTGAATATATAACTTTTTCCATTGCTCTATAAACAACAAACTTTCAGGCCTACTATAATACAGAACCTCCAAACTAGTTTTCAGAATTGGGAATTTCATGCCAGCATGATATTTTTGTGTTGTAAAGGATGCTCCTATAAGCCCAGAGCCAAGAAAGGAAGTCCATTTTATTGTATGCAAGATATATAACTTTAGAAAGAGAAATCAGCCATGTGATTAATATCTAGAGAAAATGACAAACTGATGTTAAAGGTACAGGAATTCTTTATACCTTTAAAGATACAAAACATTACTAATAGTATTTCTCTAATTGGATCTTCAATAAAAACATATTTACCTTTCAGATGATTTCTTTTTAAGCATAATGTATTGAAATGCCTGTGAAACATTGATTAAAAAGATTAACACTTTTTTCTCTAAGGACATGTATGAATTACATCAGAAGAGATACCTACTGGTAATCATTTATGGGGTCATGCACTACATTTCTTTAGACAATAACTTGGTCATTCATATTTAAATGGGCAACACTTTGTTCTGTCACATTATTGTGAAAAGACTAAATCAATCTATTAGGTATAACTGAAAAGTGAGCAGAAGAAAAATGTGTGAAAATAATTTTTTCTTTCCCCTTCTCTGTTGATACATCTCTTTATATCATCTGAAAAATAGCATCATCAAAAAGTCTAAAATTATAATAGGAATTGGAGCAGGATGGAGGGAAAATCATCTAAAATTAGTTGAAGTATTTTGCACATAATAGCTAATTTCAAACAATTCCTCCATTTCTCACATTTCCCAATCCTCTGCACAAGCAGTCCTCATTTAGCAACTGCCTTGGAGAGTGACCATTTGCAAATATAGCAATATAGGTAATAAAAATAATTTTCTAACCAATGTGTGCATTTACTACTATAAATATCTTCAATGTGAAATTGATTAAAGTTTGGTCTGCCAACTAAGGGTTCTAATCAACTAATTAATACTACAGAGATCAGTTTTTTAACTTGCAATAAGCACTTTTTAAGGAAATGCTGCACTGCAGAGAAAACAGTTCAGGAGGAAATAGCTGAGAGGAGGCAAGAAAAAAAAAACCAGATCAGACAAAGGGCACTTGTGTGAGAGGATTTTATCTGAATGAGCTGACAGCAACCAGCAATCTTTGCAGGTTGTCACTTTCTCTGAAAAATGGTGCACCTAGACCATTTCACTGAAACAAACTGCAATCACTAAATGAGGCCTAGAGATATTTTTATAAATCTCTGTATTAATCTTCTGGGAGGCTTTTCAGGGCAGGAAAAGGTATACTCATTTGGATTTTTTTGCCTAAGAGTATATACTATTTAATTCATTTAAAACTGTACTGTTTGTCTGCATTTATGAATAACACATTGATAACAAATTCAACCTCTAAACTGCTTTTTTGTGGATGGTAGGATCCCTGGGACTGTTCCACCAAAATTACATAACTGAAAATTGGATGTTGTATTTGATCTCCAAGAACTATTTTGTTTTAACATATGACACAATATGCTAAAGGTAAAAGAAAAAAGAGTGGTGACATACCTTTACAACAATTATTGAAAAAACAACAAGGACTACTGGAAGCAGGAGCGTCTTCATATATCTAACTGGAGTCTGAAATTAAAGTAACTTTTATATAGAGAAATTTGATGATAAAACTGTAAAAAAAATCATTTTTAGGAAGTAATCACAATTACCCATAATAAGTCAGTATTTTATTTTGTCTGGCATTTTCAACTATCACATCTATGCATTTCTGTCCCCCTTCTTTTTATTTAAAAACTTCTGCCTCAGGTAGGCTCATATATGCAAATTTATTTTGTAAAATTCTTTCATTTAAAATTAAACTTTTTAATTTATATTTTTTGCATTAGGAAAATCATTATTGAAAATCATCATATAAACACATCACAGGATTTAGAATCCTCTATCTACAAAGGATTGGATTCGTATTAATTGCTTTTGTGTAGTTAAATGATCACTTCCCATTCATAAATAGTTCTTATTTATGCCTATCACTTCAGCAATACACACTTGGCAAACTATTTTGGTTTGGACTGGGAAGTCTTTGGACCATAATAAATAAATATGCATTTATTCTAAACTCATGTCATTAATCATTTCTACTATGTTAGATGGGGCTTGTTTGAAATAGAATTCACCTTTAAATGTGAAACTATTTAAACTAGATTTTCATTTTTAATAGTGAAACTATTATGCTCAGTAGATGGCCTATTGACTATACAACCAATCATTATGGTTCCATCTAACTATAAAAACAATGCAGAAATCTAAACAAACATCAACAAAGTAGTAAGCAGAGATAAACTGAACAACATTTTCTTAACTTCAGCCTTAATGTATATAGTATATAAATTTCCAATGTGTGAGAATTGAGCTCTTTGTCATTCATATGCTAATTTATTTAGATTAGCGTTTAGACAGAGTTTGGAAGTGTCTCAGTTTTTGTATACACATAAACACACATATATACTGTATATATTCAGTCTAGTCAAAATATCATTTTGGATGGAGGTGAGTTGGCAAGGTAGAAAAAAGATAGAAAAAATTGTACATTTTAAAAAGGGTTTTACTAGAATTAGTCCTTGATTTAGGACCAGTAACTTAGTAGCCAGTAACCATTTGAAGTTATAACACATCTACCTTGGAAGTAGTTAAAATCCATATTTGAAGTTCCAAAAGTTATCCCTCCAGTTAGATGACTGAACTTTGAGATCTCAGCAACATGGCTACACTTATAGCCATTTGCAGTGCCCTGTGATCATGTGGCTGTGTGTTTAACTGAAAACCAGTACCTACTTCCAGTTTTTGCCCAAACCACACCCACGGAACCATTGGTTTGCTTAACTGCCAAAAAATAAGTCATAAATTTTGGTCTGACCTATGGCCGATTGTTTTACAATTATTACGACTTAGTATTGTGAAGGCCCTTGTTGTAAGTCAAACACTTACCTATATCAATAGATTGGTATGTTAATCTTATTAATTGCAAAAGGATTGAAATGTATTGAATGAATGAATCAATGATACTTACCTCTTTTTCCATGAAATCAAACTCCACAGCACAAGTATACATTGATGTATCAAAATCTCTATAACCAGTAAGTTTTGCTTTTAATAGATTACTTATATGGACCTAATTGAAAAAAATGAGTGAAATATTTGTTAGACAGTATGTATGTGAGCTGTAATGTAAAATGGGGAACCATTATTAGCTGATAACTATATTCAGTTTTGTTCATCATATCAGATATCCTGCAAGAAGTAGGCAGATTCTAATTTTAAAAAGACTAGGAAACTGGAAGGCATGTATGTTACTCTTGTATTTATTTCCACAGTATTTACTTCTCTTTTCCATGCAACAGCATGTCTAGATCACTCTAACTAGAATCTCTGTACACATTCATAGATAAAATGGGTCATACGCCAAGAGATTGGGAATTAGCAATTATTATTCCAATTTACAAAAAGGGTAATAGGCAATTACAGACCCATTAGTCTTCTGAGTGTTATTAGTAAATTATATGCCACCACCTAAACTACAAGACTGGCTAATTTCAGGGCGCATAATCAAAGATGAACAAACTGCATTTAGAGAAGGAAGATCAACAGTACATCATATTTTGGTAATTCACCATCTGGTTCAAAAATCTTCTTCTTCTTTTGGCTGTTCCCAGTAGGGGTCGCCACAGTGAATCATCTTTTTCCACTTAACTCTACTCTCAGCATCCTTTACTCTCACCCTAATTGACTTCATGTCCTCTTTTATCACATCCATATATCTACTCTTTGGCCTTCCTCTTGCCTGGCAATTCCATTTCCAACATCCTTCTACCAATATAACCACTCTCCCTCTTCTGCACATGTCCAAACCATCTCAATCTGGCCTCTCTGATCTTGTTCCCAAAACAGCCGACCAGAGCTGTCCCTCTGATGTGCTCAATCCTAATCTTGTTCATCCTGGTCACTCCTAAAGAGAACCTCAACATCCTCATCTCTTCTACCTCCATCTCTGCCTCTTGTCTTTTCCTCACTGCTAGTCTCTAACCCATACAGCATAGCTGGTCTTGCTACTGTTTTGTACACCTTTCCTTTGATTCTTGCTGACACTCTTCTGTCACACCTAACACTTTCTCCACCCATTCCAACCTGCCTACACTCGCCTCTTCACTTCTACGATTTATCATATGTAAAATGCAAAATTCCCAATTTTGAAAATGGCAGTAAAAATGGGAGCAACAATTTTTCTACATCCCTTTGCTACCATATAACAATCTTCTTCATTTTTGCAACCATGGCTGGAAGTCCTAATGAGTCAAACTTTTTTATGCTCTCTGACCAGCACAAGCAGCCCTAATTAATAGAAATTGCAGTTAGACCTGATAGGCTACTAACTAGGATATGGAAAGTAATTTTGAGAAGTTAATTATGGACCAGAGAGCTAGTTTGATGTAATGGTTAAAGGCATCAAGTTAGAAACCAAGAAACTGAGTTTTAGTTCTTCCTTAGACTCAAAGCCAGCTGGATGACCTTGGGCTAGTCATTTTCTCCCAGCCTTAGGAACCAGCAAGGGAAAACCACTTCTGAAGAAAACTACAGGGACTCTTTCAGGCAGTCACCAAGAGTCAACAATGACTTGAAGGCAAAACACACAAAAAAGAAAACCATCCAATGGATCTCAGTTCTTCTCCATATCGTAAATCAGCATGGCTTGGTGAGTCTTTTATTCAGTGTTATCTCAAAGGAGAGAAGAAACCTTTAATAGGATGCAGCTGACATCTACATCCTTATCAGGTTGCAGAGATTCAGAGAACAGCCAGCTCTAGCAGACAATAACTTAAAGAAATAGCACTGTGTAAAGAATAGCAAAGGACAGGGATGAGATAAGAAATGAAAACGGGCAACAGAGAGAAAACATATTGAACAAGGGAGGAAAATAAAAGAGATGCAATTAGGAAGCACATGTAATGTTCTGCTGTAATTTGGTTCAATTAATCTATTAGCAAACCCAAGATCAACTGTAGTGTTTAATCTTTTTGATATTTTCTGAAATTTAGAAAGGATTAATGTAAATATATTCATTAAAAAGTTGAAGGCATTGATATTCCTAAGGCAAGCAAATATATGGTTTCAAGCCAATAGAGTGGAATGGAATGGAGTGGAATGGAATGGAATGGAATGGAATGGAATG
>JANHFJ010005693.1:53663-67890 GCA_032468195.1 Cerberus rynchops
TATAATAGCCAGTTTGGTCTAGTGGTTAAGGTAACAAACAAGAAAACAAGAGCAACCAAAAACAAGTTAAACAAATATATAGGCATTCACTCAACATATTACATTTAAAAAATATACAATGAGCACCATTTTAACTTGTTTCTAAGAGAATAATAATATCATAATTGTAGGTAGGGCTAGTCTACTACATATGTGCCATTAGTAAGAAACACCTCATCCTGACTTGTTAGTGCAAGAGGAAAACTATGAGTAATTTTTCACAAGTAGATGTTTGTATTACATAGGCTGATTCTAATTGAGCTAGGCAATGCTGAAGATGCTTCAGTGCAAAGCTATGTAGAATTTGATAAATTTGATAAACCAGTACTTTTATTGCACCTGGAATCTATTGGCCCGAAGCACGTAATGTGTAGTGTGTTTAAAGGCAGCCCCATGAAATGTGAATTGGAATAGTCTAACCACATGATGATCATGATGACAGCATGAGGTTATCAATAGGTCTTATTATCGATAGGTCTTATTGCAAAACAGGCCACAATTGGTGCACCAGCTGAAAGTGGTCAAAAACCTGCCTGGTCATGGATTCCAGCAGAAATATATTGTCAATTTTTAATCAGGAAGGATATCTAGAGGAGGTAGTTGTAAACAGTAAGGAAAGGTTGCATGGAGAGAATAAAATAACCCCCTCTCATATCCTGTATATCCTGCTTGTCTCCCCTCCCCTCCCTCAACACAAGCACTGATTCAAACTTAGCATAAAGTAATTTAAATTTAGTATTTGAAATAAGGTATTGAAATAAATCAAGAATTTTGGAATAAATATAAGATTTTTTTTTCTAGGAAAAAAAAGTATTGTATGCATATAATGGATGATAGACTATAACATAATACATTTATGGACAAAGGGATATATAGCAAGAATCCAAGGATGGGTTTCAGTGAGAATCATCGGGCCTCATGTATGATAGCAATCCCAAACCAGGTTCGTGAGTTAATTTTCCTCTTTCATGATCTTATAACGAATGAGGCTGCTTACCTGCTTTCTATTGCCAAGTGTAGAATGCTTTCATATGTACAGTATGTGTTGGAAATGTGCCTCCTCAGGTTTTGGAACTTGCACTAGCTGAGATCCCAGGAAAAGGGAGGGATGGTTGTTGATTCCCTTCTTGTAAGTCCTATGATTCCCTGTGGGTTCCCAAAAGTTCTGCTCTGTAAATAATTAGATCTGGATGAGGTTGGGAATTGACCAATGGGTTCATGCCTTGGTATTGGCTTTCTTGAAGGGAGATAGTTGATACATCTTCTCAAATTATATTTTCAATAACGTTTTCTTTTTGGAAATAGAAAAACAAACAAACAAACACATTCTGTAGATTCCTAGTATAAAGAGAAATAATATGCAGAACATTATCATGAAAAGGAAAGCATATAAGAATAGAGAAAACAGATGTCTAATGTGTTTTTGTGGTGAAAGTCAGAAAGCAGAAGATGGGAGCCATTAGTGAGATGATTGTACAGTGAAAGAAAAGAGATTCATACTAAACCTTTGGTCACTTTGTCACTAAATAGGTGCAAGAACATAGCATATTGTATTCCACCTCCGAAAATTTTCACTTTGAAAGAATTTTTGAAAGTCATGTCTTTTTAATAAAAGAGAAGGGTATTGGGAAAAAAACAATAAGAGGGATATCTCTGCCTACACTGAATTAAACGATCTGTTTTTCCAGAAATCTCAAGGAGAATATAAATTAAGATTATCAATCCTGGTGCAGCTTTCAAATACACGTGTGCAAAGATTGATAACCTTAGCTTTTCAGCCGCATGAAGCTCCAAATTTCACAAGACCAATTTCAAGAGATCTCTACATCTTGGAAGAGAAAACTCAAGACCTACCAATGGTGGTAGAGAAATGGCAACGTTTGTTTCTTTCCTCTCTTTGCATTTCAATGACTTGTCTTTGACCAAGCATAGCTCATTATCAAACTGATCCTAGAGAAATGCAATTTCCGTATCCATGAACTCAGCTATATTGCACTTCTGAATTTGTAAACCAGTATATGCAATGCAACTCAGATTGCTGAGAAACTAACATTTAAAGTACCTTCTATAAACCACTCAGAGGAAGATAGGAAGATATAAAAGCCAGGGGCATCTGCAGGGAAGGTGTCAAAATAGTCAAGAGACTGGTCGTGCCCACATGTTTGAAGTGAGAAACATAAAAAATGAGATGGAGCCTTGATTGCATGTTGGCTGACCCCAGCCTGACTGTTTTGAATGTCCTTCAACCACTTTCTACTATCTCTGTTTTGATCAGAGAGAACTCTGACAGTCACATGACTATGGAATGCTACAATTACCATAAATACATGTAGTTGCTAAGCTTTTAAATTTTGATCACATGTCCATGGGGATCCTGAGAGAGTCATAATGTGAAGACCAGTTATAAGTCATTTTCTTTGGTGCCATTGTAACTTCAAACAGTCCCTAAACAAATGGTTGCAAGTTGAGAACTATCTGTAATACCTGTAATAAAATAATCAAACATACCCACCTGCCTATCCTGGGTCTACAAAAATGCCAAATCCAATCTGAACATCTGGCTGAGTGTGTGACAAACCATAATAATGAGAATCCCACATTTAGAAATTAATAATACAAAACACATTAAAATTGTAAATATATGTACAAGATATGGAAAATTAGGGACATCTTTTAAAATGAAAGAAAATTTTCATAGGAAAATATAACAAGGTCAATAGATTCCTTCAGTGCAAGGTGTAAACAGCAGCTTTTGAATGACATGATAAAACAGGAATAAAATGATATAGGTAGAAGAGTTAGCAACAGAACATGGTATAAGACTGTTGTCTTTATTAACAACTATAAATGTATTCTTTTGTTTGTTTTTAATAATGTATGTCCCATTTTTTCTTTTGCAAGAAAACCCTCAGAGGTGGGGAAAAGTTTACTGGTGGTCCAATGCATTTTGAACAAAGTCCTTTGTCAAGGGCAATGACAGATTTTCATTTGTGCTAGTTAAATCAGTAGAGAGTATAGGACTAATGAACTGATTTAGACAGTCTCGGCAGCTAAATTTGTCACTGCCCTTGACAAAGGACTTCAACTGAAACATATTGGGCCACCAGTGAACATTTTCCTATCCACCACCTCTGTTTCTTCTCTCTGCCAGTTCTGTTGCAACAATCATGCCCAGAACAGCTACCAGTATCATCTCATAGAAAGAACTGTTCCCAATCTTTTTTACCCAAGTTCCACTATCTCACATTGTCTTTGATTAAAGGTGTACTGGGTGTTCTCTGAAACATTTGCCTTCATTTTTGCTGGCATATTCATTGATCTGGCAAAATATAGAGCATCTTGAAAAAGTGGCACCATCAAGTTGCCTTTTTACTGCTTTTTCATTCTTTCAATAAATTGCTATTCTCCATAGAAGGCATATTTAAGTACTGAAGGACTCACAGCATTAGCAATTAATAGGTGCCATTATCCTAACTATCATGCAAGTTTAGGACATCTTAGATGCAAGATAAGAGATGAATAATTTGAAATAATTTTCCTGTAATCACGCCAATCACTTCAGAAAAGTAGCTATTAAATGAAACAGTATTATGATGAATTATAGGGCATCTATTGAAATGCCTTTTCTCACAATATATCTATGGAACTGTGTGTTAGAAGGTGGCAAACAGAACAAATCTCTTTCTCAAGAAAACATGCACACTCCATACAGTAAATAATGTCTTGTTTAGCAAACCTTGATTTTGAGTGAGGCCTTGAGACAGGATTAATCCACGATAATTCCTCAACCCACCTATTTATTTTCTGCCTTCTTCTAGTCTTTAAAATACATAGTATGCAGAACAAATTCTTCTAGTTCAGCTTTGCTGGAGTAATTAAATATTATTTATCTAACTAAATGCTCAACACACATCATTACTGAAAGGAACACATTTAGTGCATTGGCTAAGTGAAATGCAACTGCACCTCATTTGACTTTTTAACATGTATTATATCTAATAAGTCTGTACTTAATTAAATCAACTTTTTAGTTAATTTAACATGATTCTATTTTACTTACAGAATCTGTAATCATATATTTATAGGAATCTGAAAGAAGATCTTCTAGTAAGCTAGTTCTGTTATATTTTTGTATAATCTAACCAATCTCGATCTTATTGACTTGTTTTGAATTTTTATTTCTGAATGTCAGATATCTTGACTGTCCTAAAACTAGAAAGCTGGGGGAAGTAAGAATTTTAAAAAATTAAGTTTGTACCTGGGTGCTTTTTCCTCTCTTTCATTATATTTACAGATAATTGAAATATTGCATTCATCAGATTAATCTCTATTGTAAAAATGATGCATTATTTAAGGAGAGACACTAATCTGATTTTATATAAAAGTAGCAGTAATTCCTTGTAAGGCAGGAAAAGAGAGACAAATAAGGATCATATATAGCACTATCCAAATTGCATTCAGAGCTAAATCCAATGGACGTCAATGGGACATAAGTGTGTTCAGGTTAGAAGCGGAATGATTTCCATAGTTTAATCTGCAATAATAATTGAGAATCTATTAAGATTTTAAAAATCAGTGAAGGGACTGTTCTTATATCCACATTTAAGTTTTGATTTTGAATGGCTTTAATGGGGAAAAAAATCTTCAGCAAGTATTTTATGCACTAATTTCTTGTCTTTACAATCAGGATGTAAATGCACACTTTACCACACTTCTGCTGTTCCAGTGTAGTTGTAATGTTCACCATGGATTCCTCATTCTTTTCTGTGGATACAATTGCACAAGCCTGCAAGGTCGTGGAATTTAATTTTTCATATGTAGATAAGGATGCTTATTCTTTAAATTAATAAAATTCTGTGTGGGATCATGTCATACATTGGATCCTGTTTTCTGATCATGCACGGTCTTTTCCTTCTCTTTCTTCTTTGCAGGAAATTCCATTGCCTCAAAAAGGTCTAAATGTAATAACCTATAGAATAAGCCCAATGTGGTAGAATATCTATAGAATATCTATAGAATAAGCTCCAAATGATAGAATTTTCTGTTTAAGTCCATAGAATTTTCAGAAAAAAATATTTACAAATTGGATATAAATCCCCTGAAGATACAAAACTTTTGCTCAGCTAACTTGAAGATAGGTCTAGCAACTCTCTTTTTTTGTATCGGAAGATAAATTTTTTCCTTTTGTTTTTCTACATGTGTGGATAAATGTGTTTGTATGTGTGTGTGTGTATAATTCCAACCTTGAAAAGCTTTACATATGTAGAGAAACAGCAGTGACACTGTTGTAACTCAACCATACCAGAAACTATATCAAAATCAAGCCTGGGAAATATCCACTGATGATAATAGATACTAGAGGAAAACATACAGATTTATGTGAACATAATTTTTAAAAGAATTCACAAAATTTTCCAAGCTTGAAACTAACTAAAAAAGAAGAGTGGCAAGAGAAGTGATAAAGAGATGCAGATTTTATTCGCCTGTTCCCTCTTATCCATGCAGATGAATTTATATTTCTTACTTTTTTTCAAACTTTTTTTTAAAAAGGCAGCCACCCACCCCTGAAAGCAGAATAAGAATACAGTACGAGCAAATTAAGGGAATATACAGTGTATTCTCTCAGTATTACAGTTGTCACAGATTGTTCTGGTTTGCTCTGTTATGTATATAGGCTGTGAATTGCAGAGGATGTTGCTGGTTTAAATTCCCCAGAGTATGTGTCCATGATCACAAATTTGACCAAAGGATTTTTTTCATTACCCTGAAACATTTCCTTTCACCTCCAACCCCTTGGCAGGGCCATTGCCTTCCCTTTAGAGCAGAGAATATAAAGACATGGGGCCATCCGGGCAGCCTGTGCCTGACCCCCAGGGCCCTACTGTCAATCACCACCTCCCTATTTCTGCTCCCTTTCACACCAGGCAGCTGTACCCATCGCTGTCAACCAGGTAACAACCAGCAAACAATAGCAGCCTGAATGCCTGGTCTAGACACTCTTTTAGCCACTTATTGGCTGCTCTTGGCAGCTGTTGAAGCATAAATAAGCAGTTTGTAATCAGAAAGCTGACATCATTGCAGCTCAGCTGAGAGGGGGAATTGTTCCTGGCTGTGGGGCTGCGGGTTTTTTTCCTCCCTCCCCCTCCTCTCTCTGCCTTTTTCGTTTGGGGACAACAGATTCTGAGGTGGGATGTAAATTGTGCCACACTAAGCTGGCCTTTCTTTCTATTTGCAGAGCACAATTGATGTAAGTTTGTCAATCTCCATGAAAACTGCCAGGGGGAAGCAGGGAAGAAAAAAAGAAAAAAGAATAGAAAAAAAAAGGAAAAAGGAAAAAAGTGGGGGGGGGGGGCAAGGAAGGGACGTGGTTGAGGCCTGGTGTTCAGACAAGGAAAATTCAAGAAATCTCTAAGTCCCTGTTCGAAAGATCAGGGTACTTCCTGCCCAGCCTGTAGCAAATGCCAGAGTTGTATATTTAGATTCAGAAAGTCTTGTGAAGTGTAGACTTGTTAAAGGCTTTAAAAAGACCACACACAGGGCTGACAAGGTAGAAGGAAGAAGTAGAGCAAGAATATACATTTAGGAATGTTTTTTATTATTGTTGTTATCTTATTAACTATTTATACAGAGACATACAAAATGTCCGAGAAATGTTAAGGCTATTTCCTATAAAAACTAAGTCAAAACAGTCCGTGTGCTTTGCTTTTATTAACTAAGTAGTGGCATGTCTTTGATTTGTTGTTCAAATGGATATGAAACACCAACTTGTGGTGACATAAGAAAAGAATTCATTTGTAAAATAAGATTGTTTGCATTTGAACTTAGAGCACACTTAAACTCATCTGTAAGTTTCACTGAGTTCATCAATAGTTTCTATACTTCCAAAAGGATTCCAACATTTTTTTAAAAAAGTATTACTTTTTATTTACCCCAACTATCAACTATTTGGGGAGTTTGATGTCAGTATTAGTTGAGTAATGCTTTTCTGTTTCAATAAATGAAGCATGCAGTTCACCTTCTGTTCCCTGACTGATTAATATAAGAGTCTGTGCAATGAATGTGTTTATTTGCAGTTGTTTGTGTATGATTGACTTTATACAAAAATCACTAGTTGACAGATTTCTGAATAGAGTCATGCAGTCAGATCTGAGAACCCACTTATTTACATTAGGAGAATAAAATGAAAAAGGAATATTGATACAGTACATTAATAAAACCAGTAGGGTTAATAATGATAATAAGACTATAAATACTCACTGTTACATTGGAACTGCTGAATTCTTGTCCTGATTTCCTGATGCAAAGTTTATGCTCTCTGATCATTTATAATACATATCAGTGACTGAAGCAAGACATTCTCAGGACCGAATCCTGATTCAAACATCAGTGAGATGTTTGATGGAAGCAAGGAAGGCCAGCCACCAACAGAATTCATTATACTTCAGAAATCTTTTGAGGTAACTTTCTCTCCAGTGTCATCTCTAGTACCAATGAAAGGAAGACCAGCACACAAAAAGGTAACTACCCTACCCGTCCTAAAAGTGATAATTTGGCATTGTATTTCCCTGAGGGTTTTTCTACTATTTTGTCATAAGTAGCATGTGATTGTTGAGCACAAAGGCACTTCAGAAATGCATGTTTAACAAAATGACACAGCAGATAATTGAAATTTATTTGCAATTTTCAAAGTACAATAAACACAATTCTCCTTTTCTTTTCATTAATAATCGCATGGCTAATGCATAACAATCCCTCTGCAGCTTTTACAAGCAAACTTGAGCTGCTGTGTTGTAATAGCTGGAAAAGTTAATGTAGCTTGAACAAGGTTCCTAATTGTTCCTGTCTCTGTCATATTTGTCTACTTGAATGGTCCTAAATACCACAGCGATTAATTACTACAGAGCAGGTATTACAAGATGTTATCGTCCTTCCCCAACTGTCTGGGTGAATGGAGAGAGAGGCAGTAGATTGCTACAGTGCTTCATCTTTGCACTTCCTATAAGGCACTTTAACCAGAAGATTTAATGTGTCAAAGTTAAATGCATTCTCTAGCAGATATTCACATTCTAATTAAAGATTAAGAACGTAGTACATTACACTGTGATTTGTCATACATGGCTTGTTAAATAGGAAACCTACAGGGATTTCCTAACATTTTATAAACATTATTCCGAGCTTTTAATGTGGGCAAAGCAGACAATTATTCAGCTATTCTGCATTATGAAAAGTACAGCAGATTGTTTTTGGATATGTCTGAGACCAGGTCCATATATAAAATAAGTTTTCTTAAATAATCCATCCCCAAAGAGCTCACTCAGTTGAAATGACTTGGTCATAAATTCTTCTTTCAGCAAAACATTCCTTTGAGTTTATTCAGTTTTGCTATTTGCCACAGAGTGTAAGTTGTTCTCTTTTTTTTCCCCTCTCTCTCTTCTTCCTCTCTTTAACATGTACATTTTGGCTCTTAGCTAAGCCTTGGCATTTTTAAACTTTTTTAATAAAAACATTTTGTAGGAAGCATGTGTCTGAAATATGAGGGAAAGGGTGGGTGGAGGTGAAAAGTTTTCCAGCGTATCAAGGGTTTTCCAATTTTCTATAGCAGTGTTGATATCCAATATTTCTTTAAAAGTTGAAGACTTGGGTGCATATTCTTCACTTGCCTGAGGAATAAATTAATAAATTGACTGGAGACATCAAAGATATCAATTTTTAGGGATGTTTATTAGGTTTAGTACAAATACAAGATGCACTGGATTTGGGGAAGATTAGCATTGGGGGAGACAGTCTTTTTAAGAATTAAAGTGTGGTTGCAAGAGACAAAAACTATTTCCAGCCAAAATAAATTGTAGGATTTTGAAAGATTATCATAAAGTATGCCAATAATTTATTATTATTTTGTTACATTCCTTGAAGTCAGTTAATTTACCAGTTTGTTTGTCACTGAACGTACTAAAAAAAATAAGAACTTGTGAATGCACTTTTGTTTTTTAACCCTAACATGAGTACATGCAGCTCGTTCTTCATGGGCTGCTGAATTTATGAAATAGCTGTGGCATTACACAATATGTGTTTGAGGCGCCATCCTGCAAAGTCCAATTACTGAAGGGTTTTATACTCTGGCAGTTATTGTTAAGGATCCCCAACCTATATCCTACAAGACACAGAAGATTGAATTACCAACGATGTCTCCAAGGGATGCCTAGCCATGGCTGCATTGTTGTCAGTGACTTCCCTGGCTCTGCTCTCTGAAAGCACATCGTGTGCTTGAATTTTGTACTGTATCTCATTATAGCAGCAAGTTTCTAGCTCTGCTTTCTTCCTGGTATTCTTATCCCTTCTGCATTCCTCCTGGATGAAATATAAATTGAGTTCTTGTCTGTACACTACAGTGCCATTTACACTATCATTTTTTTAGCACTGCTTATGTTAGTCGGCCATAATTGCTAAATAAAATGCCTGGAGATGTTGCTTGTTTGCATGTGTATTTGGCTTAGACTGATGTGGTTGATAGACCCTTATCATAGCCAGGGTCATGCCACTAAAAATCTACTATTCTGCCTCTGCTACTTTGCAGGACTAAACCCGAGCAGTTTCTGTAATAGAGATTTGAATGATCAGGCAAGGTCTACACTGCCTCTGTGGGGTACAGCTCCCTTGTTGCTTATGCTGCATTTTTCTACAGCTTTAGTGTCCTACCTTGCAAATAATTCTATTTGAAAATCACATTTGCAGCATAACTAATAACAAAGGTATTACATGAGATCTATGCTGTATATTTTCTAGATGAACTTTCTTGTCTTGTTTCCAACTTTGAGGGAAAATATATGGAGATTGCTTGATAATTTATTCAGTAGGCTATAAAATTAAGTCTCTCGCAATGCAATCCTAAAGAAAGCTCTGTTGAATTTAATGGGATTTAGTCCTAGGTAATTGGGTATGAGATTGCAACCTAGTGAAAAAAATCTTTCTCTCTTATAAATCAAGCATGGTCTGCTTATATTAATGATTATGAAAACAGATGTTATTCTCTACCAAAAGAGCTTTCTTTTTTGTTTTCTTTTCTGGTTCCTGAAGGAAAAAAAAGATTAAATTAAAAAAAAAAACAGTATGACGGATCAGGAGATCAATGGAGTATATTGGAAGCTACAAACATATTGTACTTTTCATGCGTTGTTGTTCTTAAGGCCCTTATCCTTATGCCTTATGCAATATTTTTCATACCCAGAAAAAGAAAAAGAAGAATGATTTCTCCATCCCATTAATTCCCTCGGCAGGGCTGGGCAAGATTATTTTTCAGGTATTTCCTTAAAATATTTATTTTTTGAAACAATTTATTTTAATCAGAAAGGTCCTTTTTTTCAAGGGGTTCTTGTGTTGATGCTTTTAATGTCCATGTAGGAGTGTACATGGGTATGCATGGATACATGCAAGGTTTTCTTTGTGCACAGCACAGGTTTTTTTGATTATGTAGATTTTTTTAAACCTTCCTGCAATTTTCTATGCAAAGCATGCATCAGTCGTAGCCATGCTACCTCCTCAAGCAGTCATTCTGAAATCCAATCTGAGAACGGGGCAGACTAAATAAAATTTCATTTTGATCTTGCCTCCTGCTGAGAATGGAGCTGCTTTGTTTCAGCGGACAGAACCAGCAAGCCAGAAAGCTATGTCCTGCTTTGCACAGCAGATGATGTGGCTTGAAGATCTGACTGTTGAGGTTTCCAGAGCTTGGCATCTCATCCATATCCTGTACTGTTTTCTATTTTCTTTTTTGTCTGCTTTTGTTCTGCAGTGCCTGTCATCTACCTGCATAGGGTAAAGCTATGGCAGGCCCGAGCACGATTCTTTACTTTACTATGGCATATGCTTAATAGCTGCATGGCTCTGTGTGCAATCGCTACCCTACCCCCACCCTCCACTGCTTGCCTTGTAATTTTTTCTCCCACTAAACATATTTACTCCTCCTACCATTTGGGTTTTTTGTTTTTGTTTTTCTGGACATGGAGTACACAAATGTACTACACAAAGGTACTACACATGGACTACACAAAATCACACTTGGCCAATAAAGAATTCTATTCTAAAAAATAAATAAATGCAGAATTCATTGGAAATTATGAAAAGACATAATGCAATGGTCCAGAAAGCCTCTACTACAGAACGGTTTGGCAAATTTGCAAATTTGTTTAACAAGTTTAAGACTTGTGTCTGTCTCCTTCAGAAAGGTAATCACTGATTAAGTTTGGGAAGGGAGTAGGGATGGATAAACATGATTTGTTCCAGAGGAGAAAAATATCTTTGCATATTTTCAGGGCAGGGTTGTAATAAGTAATAGGCTACCTAAAATGACCAAGTTCTCTTTGATTCATGGTTTGAACTATGAATTGGATCACAGGGAATTCTTTAAAGGTATTCAGATTGTACTGTATATCTGAATTCAAAATCTCACTGCTTTTCAATAAATCCTTTTGTTTAAATAAAAACAATAGCACTCATCCCTCCTTTAAGGTAAAACCCAAGTGGGTGTGACTCATGTTGAACAGTGCACATGACAGAGCAGTCTAAAACCATCACTCCAAAGCAAAGCAGAAGAACAAAATAATACAGGAGTGATTTACATAGCTCGCACTCAAAGCAGAAATTTGAAGCTGTAGGTCTTAAACTCCATAGTTTTCTAGAAAGTTCCAGTGAAATATTTGGGTCTTCCTCTCAAGTTAAAGTGTTACAGCTGTTTTATCTCATTTGCTTCCATTGGAGAGAGTACTGTAGATTTAGTAATAAGGAATTTGGATTTTGGAACAGATCCCAATTCTTCATATTAGTCTTACACTCAGCATGACTCAAGTTGAGCCAATCCACTTTGCCAGGATTCTAAACCATGGATGAAACCCAGAGAAGGTTGGAAAGCCTAAACCAGAGTGAAATCATGCAATTTCAACATACATTGATTTTACTGTGTTATCTCAAAGTCAAATGAGATGTGAGGCAGGCAAGATTTAGCCACACATATTGAGATGAATATTTTCCAGTTGTGGATGATTAGGAATGAAGCCACTTGAGGAGGAGGAGATTCTCTGTCCTCCTAACATCCACAGCTCAGATTCAAATAGCCTTCTTCATCTGCAGCTCACTGCCTTCAACTGTTTACTCTAAGACGTATCTTCTTATAAGGATTATACCCTATCAGTAAGACAGGTATTTAATATTTTCATTAAATATTATCAATGAATATAATACTGTGTACAGTATTATATTGTATTTTATAACTAAGATTTCTGCAGTTCCAGTCACTGGACTAAAACCTATATTTAATGAACAACTAGGAAGAAAGCACGTCCGTTAAATCAGAATGTCCATTAAATCCAAGTGTACATACTTATATATTGATTATATAATGATTACATAGTTATATAACTTACATAATTGTGTAATTAATGTTTTATTATCATTTGCACCAATTTTACATTAATTACAGGAAAACATAAATTACACCATTACACATACAACACCAATTGATCCAAATGACATGCATTGCATTGCCTGATCCAAATAAGAACCACTGAATTTGCCTATATTTCATAGTGGTGAAATAAAAAATAAGTTTGGTCTGTTGTATCGAAGACTGTTAAATCTGTTAAATGAAATCAGCTAAATTTCATTGTAATTCCAACTGTCTATAATGTTTACCAATTTTTTTTCTCATCTTCAACATTTTAGAAATATTGCCAAATAAAATTATGTAAATTCCTGGATACTATTGGCCACAGTTCAGTTTTATTTACACTGATCATTATAAAACTAGTATCATCTACTTTGAGCCCCCTTTTTAACAAGGTAAGAGAAGAAGAATGAAAACAGCAGGTCTTAATGAAGTTTATAGATGGTATTCCAGATTTCTTTAAATTCCCATGGTTTATCTTAAGCATTTGAAGCATGTGTATGGCTTTGTTGATGAGACACCGATGGGGGGGGGAACCAAACCTCTTGAGGCTGAGGATCGGATTGCCCAAAGTAGGCAAGATTAGAGTAGGCTATGTATGATATGGAGTAAAGGCCTCCTAGTATGATGGAGAAGATCCAGATTCCTATCTCATCAAGTTCTGGCTGAAGGAAAAAGAATAAAAGTTGACTTCCTGGGGAAAAAAGCAATATATAAACTTAGCAAACATATAAAGTGAATAAATATGTTTTAACTGAATTTAAATATAATTAAAATTATCTAAAATTAATTAAATCCTGCTAGCACATTCTTCATATATTTAATAATTATTGCCCTGGGGTATATTGATATTTCCAGTTGATCAGCATTTATATTGAGGGCACATACTTTGGGGAAATACTGCATCCAGTCCCAGGTTTTAGGTTCTGCACTGTTGGTCTAAAGCTCTATTATTTGTATGTGTTTTTTAATGTTAATAAGTAATATAGATGAAGAATATGTTTCACAAATATATTTTCCCATCATAGCTGAAATCTGGGCTTCTGATGTGTCCAGAGTGTGATTTATACTCAGTGTAAATCAATAAATGCATATGTACTCTGTTATTCATGATAGCTACTGCATGCCTCAAAGCTGAAAAATACTGGATTATTTTTTAGCCAGATTTATGAAGAGTGGTTCAGTAATCTCTAGCAAACAGCACTGGCATAAAAGGTGACCCACATTAGTGTGCTAGTTAGAAGATAAATCAATTTCTGTTAGATAAATATAATTCCCATACCTGTCTTTCATAATTAAAGAGACAAAAAGACTTTGCCTCCTATGCCCTCCTTTGCACATTATGCACCATAAGAAGAATGGTTTCAGGAACTGGTCATTTCATTCTAGTCTAATGAAAAGACGGACTAGGGGAGGACATGATAGTACCATTTCAATATTTGAAGGGTTTCTACAAAGACAAGAGAGTCAAACTATTTTCCAAAGCACCAAAAGACAAGACAAGAAACAATGGTTGAAAACTATCCAAGGAGAGAAGCAGCCTAGAATAAAGGAGAAATTTCCTAACAGTCAAAGCAATTAACCAATGGAACAGAACACAACTCCCTGCAGAAATTGTGGGTGCTCCATCACGGAAGACTTTCAAAAAGAAACTGGACAACCATTTGTCTGAAATTATATAGAGCAGGGGTCTCCAATCTTGGCAACTTGAAGACTTGTGGACTTCAACTCCCAGAATTCCTCAGCCAGCAA
>JANHFJ010005694.1:28988-39396 GCA_032468195.1 Cerberus rynchops
CGGGGCGGTGTACAGCCATTTAAAACAAGACACATAGAAAAGTTAAAATATAATTAAAAAGATTAAATTGATGGCCCAGATTATAAGAGTTAAAAATTTTAAAAAATTAAAAATTTAGATAATTGAATTAAAAATTTTGCAATCCCGTTAAGTGTTAGGCCAAACCAGCTTGCTGAAATAAATAGGTTTTTAATGCATGCTGGAAGGTTTTAAAACCTATAGCACTTGCTCCTATAGTACTAGCTCCAATTGTTTATAAGCTTTTGCACTAGGATTTCAGTGCATATTATATCTTATCAGTATAAATTGCATTATGGCTAAAATAAGACCATTTACTTAGATTTTGAAGTGCATTGATGGAGAGCCAGTGTAATTCTAAGTATTGTGGCTCACAGCTCCCATCAGTCCCAATTATTGCTCATTTGCCCATTGCTGTCTTAGAGAAACTATGACAGCCAGGTATGAACTGAACAGGAAACCAGGAAATGCTGATATGATTAAAGGAGATATTCTTTTGGCTAAAATTGTAACCTGCCAGTTCCAAACACGTAAGATCCTTATTTCTACTGGAGTGGGTAAAATTGGTAAAGTCTAAAATGTTTCTTAGTTGTTGATTCACTACAGTTTGTAGAATATCTATCCTTGAGAGTAACTGTTCAATTAACCTCAGTGCAGAGAATTCTTGCTAAGACTGAGGTTTTTTGTTTTTAAAAAGCATGTCTAAGGATTGGGTCAGTGCTGAATGATGGCAGAATTATGAAAGAACAACCTTTGTTGCAGTACGAGAATCAAGGACAAAGTAAATGTTTTAGAAATTGATGGGGAGGGGGGAAATAGAAGATAAAGGATCTTGTAAGGGTTTAATCTTCCAATCTACAAGTGGATACCTTGAAATCAGAGAGAAACTCAGGATTAACATTTGAAGTTTTAATTTTCCTTCATAGAGCTGTATTTGGCTTTTTGACATTTCTAGATAGGCTCTGGGTTTGTTTGTTTGTTTCTCTCCAGATAATGTTTTAAAGATTTGATGAGACTATAAAGACATGAAAAGGGAAGGGAAAAAAACCAGGGTGGTAGGCAACATGCTTAATGGTTGATGTATTTACAAAGCACTCCGTTTGGTTGTCTCTCTATTACATCTTATAATATTAATAAAGCCTGTACAGGGTTGTGAGCTTTTCTTTTCCACTCTTCCCCTGCGCTGGCAATTTTGAGTGCTTGACATTTATTCTCATTTAAAGCAGTGCTATTTCGTATGTGCCTCCCCCAGGAGACCTTTGATCAAACTTCTGCAAATTGGAGAGAAGCATGAGAAGATTCCCATGCTACTGATAAAGTTTGGCCTCTTTCTGGGTACTGCTAAATCATCCAATTGGAGATTGCTTCTCCCCAGAGCTGGGAGAAATACTCTAGTGTTTCATCCGAGTGCAAGAACATTTTCCCTATCCACTTTGGATGGATTATATTGCTTTAAATAAAAGGCACTTACAAGAAATAAGAGTGAGAAAGAGAGAAGATAGTTAGATACTCTTGATTCCTTGGTATTGTTCTGGGCTTCAAATTAACATGCTGTTGTTAATTTACTCCAAAACCTGGAGATGGTTTGGTTTCCATGGAAAACTAAACTATTTTTTACCTGAGGTTTTTTTTTCCCCTCAGAATAAATTGTCTTCATTCATTATTTACTGAATTGTAGCCCAAGCTAAATGCAGTTATAGCTTTGTTTTTTAATAAAAAATTTCTGAAATATATTTCAGGCACTATGGGTACAGAATATATATTTTAATATTCATCCCATGTTAACCCCATACACAACAGTGCCGAAAAACAACTTAATGCAAGTGATTGCATTAAAATCTCTATTTTGCATTTGTTCTTGCCACTTCCCAGTCTTCTAATGCCAATGCCTCTCTTTCTACCTATTTTGGGGAAGTCTTTAAAGTCCAACTTCTAAATGCCAGTGTGGTTTGTCAGTTAAGTTGCCGGACACAGAAAAACACACTTATTGAAGAAGAATCTCCACTACCCTAAAGTGACATGGTGAAGAACTATGGCATAACATATGATTCTTCTCTCTCTCTCTCTCTCTCTCTCTCTCTCTCTCTCTCTGTAATGTCCTCTTAAATTGAATGTTGTCTTCATTTTAAGTGAATACAGTGCTTTAGAGATGACATGAATCTTGGAACAAAAGGTAGACAGGAAACCCACATTGTTCAGGGAAGAAGTCAAGAGGCACATTAGCTGATAAGCTATATTTATTTTGAGCTTTTATTGTGGTCCAAATATCCTGACTGAGAAATAATTGTCCATTAGAAATGGGTAGATCAATCTGTTCTTTCTCTGCCCACTTCCCAGCATGTATCTATTCCTGTCTCTTGTATCAAATTTCCACTTCAATCTATGATTTCAAAGCATAGAAAAGTGAAAGGTTAATGTCCCTCAATACCGCCACAAAAAGTACACATTATGAAATTCTTTAAAAAAAAAAAAGAACTAACATTCAAAAATGAGAACAGTGTGAAAATTGAACAATCACTGTTTTTTGATCTGCAGAATCATATTTGGGCCGCTAAAATCAAAACAACCACTAGGAATCAGAAAAGTGTTATCATTTGCCTTTGGTGCTATGATTGGTTTTGTGCATCCCAGGTCTGGTCGTCTTAGAGGTCACTTTCCCAGAGAAACTGGGCTTCTGCTCTATGCCTGATGTTATTAAAACCTCATTGCTGTGGGGAGGCATTGTTGCTGATGTAGTTGCCACTTAGGCAGTGGTGGGATTCAAATAATTTAACAACAGGTTCTGTGGGCATGGCTAGGTGGGTGTGGCTAGACGGGCATGGTTAGGTGGATGTGCCAGGTGTTCATGTGACTGGGTGGGCGAGGCTAGGTGGTTTATTTGTATGACATCTACAGAGCTCATGTAATCACTGATATACAAATCTAGTTTAAATAAAGTGTCAGAATACACACACACACACACACACACACACAGTGGGATTCAACTGGTCCATACCACTTCAGCTAAACCCGTTGTTAAAATGCTGACTGGCCCCACCCTGCCCAGCCACAACTTACTGTATAAGATACACTGGAGACGCACCTAGATTTAGAAGAGGAAAACAAGAAAGAAAAGTTTTTGGCCTCTGCTCATCTTATTTCCCCCCCCCCCCAGGTCCCAGAAGTACTTTGCAGGCCTCTGGAACCCTTGGTGGCCTGTTTTTGTCTAAATATAGGTGTGTCTTACATTCCAGGGTGTTTTATATGGTAGGTAGTGGCTGGGCAGGGTGAGGTAGGAGCTGGCCAGCCAGCACTTTAACAACCAGTTTGGCCAAAATGGTGCAGACTGGTTGAATCTCACCACTGCACTTAGGGCTTCATACCAAAGGGAGTCCCCCGTTAAGATACCCTTTAGAGGTACTCTGATATCCCTTCTTTTTTGGTGGTAGGAGATTTGTGATTTACACAAATATAAACTATACCATTTGGTATTCTCTAATGTGCCTCTTGAAAGGGGGAGCACATTGGAAACAATGGTTTTGCAGTTTTAGTAGGCCCAGGTTGGATGAAGATATTTGAAGGCCATAGAAATGGAAATAGAGATCCAGTCTGGCTGTTATAGAAAAAAATGGATATATATTAGATACTTAGTTCTTCTATCCTTTACAGTTGAAGTAAGGATACTAACAGTGACACCTTCCAGGTTTGACTCTTGGTAATTGCCTGAAGTTTTCTTCACAAAATTTCAGAAGTTGAAATTACTCCTTCTCTGGCTGAGAGAGAAAAACTGGGCCAAGGTCACTCAACTTAAGTTTTGTGCCTAAGACTAGTTTCTTAATTTCTAGCCTTAACCAGCACATCAAACTTGCACTCCAGTTATTTTTTTTCCTAATACAAAGATGTAATTTAATTTAAGGGATCTGCTTCTGATTTGAATGATTTCAAATGTATCAGAGAAAAAGCTGGGTAATGTTTTCTGTGAGTCTTCTCCAACATATTCTTTTCTAGGGCAGGAATGTGGAATAGCTGTAGTCTGTAATTCTATATTGCTAGACAACTTTATGATCAAGCAGTCTTCTCATTTTAAGTACATGCTTCGATTTGTACTGCCTAATGAACTCTGAAAGATTGCCATTGTCATACTGAGATTGCTTAGTCACATCTAACCTGGCAACTACTGACCTTCTCCAGTTAGTAATAGGCCCCATGCGCTCTACTCTATTTGTATTAAATTGTTTGTCCAAAAGTAGAAGAGACATGTGTGATTTTGTTGTTGTGGACAAATCAGTTGCAGGCAGATGTTCAGCTGGCTGGCACTCCAGTCCAGTTTTCTGCCTTACCTGATAGATCTAAGTGATTCCTTGAATAAAATATATTTTAGTTTAATTATTCATTTTTAAATTTAAAGACAAAAACTACAATTACAGGTAATCCTTGACATACAGCCATTTGTTTAGTCACCATTTGAAGTTACAACGGCATTGGAAAAAAAGGTGATTTATGACTATTTTTCACACTTATGACCATTGTGTAGTGACCATTGAAGCATTCCCATGGTCACGTAATTTATATTTGGATCTTGATAAGTCGTTCATATTTATGACGGTTGCAGTGTCCCCGAGTCATGTGATCCACTTTTGTGACCTTCTGACTAGCAAAGTCAGTGGGGAACCAGATTCACTTAACAACCCTGTGACTAATTTAACAACTTGTTAAGCAAAAGTGATTTGCTTAACAAACGTGGCAAGAAAAGTTATAAAATGGGGCAAAACTCACTTAACAAATGTCTTACTTAGGAACATAAATTTTTGGTTCAATTGTGGTTGTAAGTCGAGGACTACCTGTACTTTTAATACAAGGACTTTACTAGTTTAGCTTCAAAATGTTTAGACTTCATCATATTATAAATTTCACCCCTCTTATGAGTTGGCAGAAGATGTATTATCATTAAGGAAAAACAGAGATAATCCCTCTAGATCCTCTTCAATGATAGTTTCTAAAGCATTTGTTGACAATATTTTTAAATCCTGACCTATCTGTAGTATTCAGAAATGGTTCACATAGTTGATAGTATTGTTTCTAAATGTCCTCTTCCTTACAACAGCTGAATGAGCTCTTGGTAAATCCCTACTTTAAAAACAATCCCTGCTTCAGCACGGCAAAATAGCAAAAGTAAAAGATTAAATGTTAATAGAAATACCTCAGGATAAATCAGAAGTAACAGGAATGCGTGCCCATTTGGCGACATCTCGCAAAAATGAGGACAGTGATGAAAACATTTATTTTGTCAACATTGCTCCTGCAGGGGCAAAGTTTTCTCTGATGTCCTTTGATATTTTCTTGCAGTGCTGATGTTACCTGATTGGGTAATGAAACATCTGTAAGAAAAGAAACCAGCTCAGAGAATATCAAGGACACCACTGTTTAACCCTGAGTTATGAATATTCTCTGAATTTTTCAGATCTCTCTTTCACCAGAATCAATCATTCATAAATCACACATTTGTAGAATGTAAAATTTGAAGGAGATTTTGGGAATTGTCTAATACAATCCTGTCAGTATGAGAAACCATTTGTTTCATGTTTTCCACATACAGCACATTTATGCAAATCAGTGTTGATCTGGACATAAACCTTTAACATAAACCTTTAACATAAACCTTTAACATGGCAAAGGTTGGCAACATGGTTTTTTTCTGCAGTTCTTCTGATTCCTTTTAGATCTACCATGGATCCATCCAAATTTTACCTTTCATGGCTAGTTAAGATGAAAGAAAAATAGGATTAGCCCCTTTGAGAGAAGTGATTAATTTCTCTGTGCAGGGCAACATGCCTCTTTTTGCTTAAAAAAGTAAAAATCTCTAGCTTGGAAGAAAAGTAACAGAGGAGGAATATTATTAAGGTGTAGAAAATTGAAAGAAATACATTTTCTACTCATATTCTTTAGCTGTTTTAATAAAAACTGTCATTGTATCTGTTTTATTCTCCTACAGTCCATGTGTGTAATTTTTATATTGTCTTAATTTTGATTTGATTTTCAGTTCTATCTTCATTTTATATTCCGTTTTCTTAGTCCTCTTGAGAACCATTTATTTTTTTCTGGGGAAGGTGTGGAAAAGGCAGGCAGAAATCAAATAAATAGAGAATTAAACTCATATTTATTGTTTTGTTGTACTTTATGCTCCTACAATTGGTTTAAGTCATGTCCTTTGTAGACTGTCCTGATTTTGTAAGGGCCCTAAGCCATTTGTGTATGTCTTCAACAATGGATGGATGGATGGATGGATGGATGGATGGATGGATGGATGGATGGATGGATGGAAACTGCTTTCACCAAACAGAAAATACACAGCCCTTGCTGTAAATATCTGTAAAGGATTCTGGAAACTGTCAGGTGTTTGTTTGATTTTGCCAGTACTCTCATTCCTGATAGAAATGTAAGATTTGGACAGAAGGTGCATTAGTGACACATTTGAATTGGCCATGTCTTCATAATTTATGGAGGGCAAGTCCAGCAGAGCAGAGTGATTTTTTTGAGCATGATCAACAGTTCAGTGAAATCTTTATTACATAATGTGGTTTATACCACTAAAAATAGAAATGATTGAATTCAGTGGGATTCAGACCTGCTCAAGGGAAAGAAACAAAATTAATCACCCTGGCAGAGGACTTTTGTTGGGTCCTGGGTTGGGGGGCAGGTAAGGATGTGTCCCATTTATCCTATTTATACCTCCCAGAGATCTGTAATGTCATCAACTATGTAAACTTGTCTGCCATTGAAAGGATTGACATCTGGAGCACCATTTGCTCTTATATGTCTGAGAAATTCCAGTCAAGGAATTTCTCAGTCCCTAGGGAGAGGGGGCGGTATAAAAATTTAATAAATAAATAAATAAAGACACCTCTGCTTCAGTGGGGGCATCACCATATTTGGTGCCCTCCCCTATGGTTCAACAATGACATGAAATCTATTTTGTCAGTTCAGAGTAAGATGTCATAGTATGTTAATGACATACATAACCTGAGGAAACGATGGTAGTCTTGAAGTCTGGCGCTGTGAAAACATGGATAGAGCAAAGCAATTTCAGATTGAATTGTATCAAAATGGAGTTGCTAGTCACCCAATCTATTGCCAAATATTACTACTCATCCAGATATTTACTCAGAGCAGGGTCACACCTTCCCCCAAAGTATGTGGTTTCAACATATAGTCCTCCTGACTACCACTCAATAAATGGCAGGGTAGTCTTTGCACAGTTGATATGAAATTGTTCCTATCTGAACTAGGATACTCTTGTTTCAAAAACTCATAGTCTTAGGCCAGTCCCCCTCTCCCAACCCTAGGAAACAGGCAATGGTAAACCCTTTCTGAAATTTTACCCAAAAAATTTCAGGGACTAGCCCAGGAAATTGCCAGTTATAAAACTGACTCAAAGGCCTACAAAAGAACAAACATTTTAAAAGTTAGCTATCCTAACTGGAAGATCCACCTTCATCATCATTACTATTTCTATGAAATGGTAGAGCCTAATACAGGCAGTCACTAAGGCACTTATTACTCTGGAATGAATGCCAGAGTTGTCACCATTGTCTCCACTGGGGGAAAACTGTTCCATAAGGTATGGGCCACAGCCTAAGAACACCATCTCTGACTGCTCTGATATTACATCTTGTGGCCTGGGAACCTTAACATTCCCATCTGAGAGCACCCAATCATTTTGAAAAGGTCCTTCAAGTATCAGTTGTTATGATGCATCGTACTATATGTATCTCAACTCTCATAGCCTGAATGATCTGTTGATCTTGATAGATGCATTCCAGGTTCATCTCAAAGAGATGGTCTTCGCTTAATGTCCTGAAGAAATTAATGTTTAGGCTTTCCAAAGAACCACCAATCTTAATACAAACAGTGAAAGTGTGGAGATCCTCATATGCACCAAAAACATACAGCTTAGTCAAAGGTGTTCCACACCATATCTACACTATACTAAGCTTTCTCCTAGTTGCAAGATTCCATTTAACATTTGTGAATCTGAAAAAGTATACATACACTGTATTATTGACAGATCTATGAAAAGTTCAATAGTTATTACCTGAATAAGTAAAATGCAATTTATCTAGTTTATCTTAGCCTTAGGTAAACACTGATGTGGTTAAAAGATGGAAATCAGTTTGTGCTTTTGAAATCCCAGTGACTGTCAGCGCAAATTAATTATGTTGAAACTATTGGGATTATTTGTCAAAAGCCATATTAGCCCACAAAAGCTCATAGTAGGCAACGCAATAATGCCAATAAAATCAGAAACAATGAATTTATCCATAGAGGTGCCACTCTAAATCATAATAAAAGGTAGCAATCCACCTAAGTATTTAAATTGGAATTTCCAAGAGAAAGAATACTCCACTTATCCCCATTTAAGACTTGGGGTGTGCCTAATAAAGTTCCCCTAAGAAAATATTTAAATAAATACGATTTGCAGTTTTAGAATTTTTTAGAAAGGGAAATAGATGTCCCTTACCTATGGACAGAGGTGCTATTTTATTAGAAACCACCATATACTGCACTTTCCTTGTTCATAAAAATATATTTATTAAGTGCCAGGAGGGATTTCTAAAGAGCAAAAGAATGGCAGTTTTAGACCTTTGCTAGCACCAAATTATTGCAGTTTATAGACTGCTGCTTATGTCAGGTAGATATTAAACTATTACTTAAGATATTAAAAATGACCCGCGAATGTTGGATTCCCTTAAGAGTCATTCAGAAAGCAACTTCCAAATTAGTTCAAGCTTTTGATAAACCTTTTATGCATCAGTGGCTGATTTTGAAGCTTAATGTTCTGAAGCTAATAGGATCAGTGAGGGGAAGGTTTGGAGCATTTTTTCAAGAATTATACTCTTGCATAGCATCGATGGTCGAGCCACCTTAGTTATTCAATTTATAATCCTTCATTATTTAGTTGTTCAATGTTGCAAAGTATCATTTTTATGCTAGTCTCCATATCCTTCTTATCATATACCTTGCTTTACCACAGAGGTTTTGTAATTCCCAGTCTCACCTTTAAAACCTCTTAAAACTCCCAGGTCAAGCCTTTTGGTGTCTTTGAAAATTGCAACTCAATCACCCAATTACGGTGCAAGATCTTGGTGTGATTCAGAGAACGCAAACAGAATATTGGAGGCCATAAACAGTCTGCTGCCCATGAATAGCCCATTCTTAATATATGTGGTCATTTTGTAAACTGAGTCACTGAGATGAGTGCCATATACATTTTATAGCATGACATATTTGGACTAGTTTGTTTAAGAAAAAAAAAAATCCCAGAACACTCAAATCATTTTAGGACTCCCTTGAATTAAAAGAGAGAGAAATTTTGGAACACTATATAGTCTGGAATAAATTGTATTCATGGATATATAACAGAACTAAAGGTTCAAATAAATAGGAGAGACATAGAATTGAATTTAAGAAAAGCTTATAGAATTAATTAATTAGAGTTGATAAGAATTTGTTGAATCATAGATAATACATGTACTGTTGGGTATAAGGATTGTAAATAGTTATTAGGTTAAAATGTGTATTTATTATTATTATTGTTTTTAATTAATGTGTGATTGTTTTTAATAATGTGTATACTCAACAAAGCTTGTTTTTTTATTTTTAAAAAGGATTCCCTACTTGGATAAGACTAGCATTTATATATTTTTGATCATGGTGACAGCTAACTTTCTTCACTTCCAACTACTCAAAAGTAGGCAATCCAGTAGAATGACACATGTGGTTATGAAGTCTGTGTCTGGACAAAATTGTTCAGTGCATAATTAGCATACCCTAATTGCAACCTTGTGGCCTTATCCACTCATTCTGATATTCTCCAACAATATTTAAATGTCAAGTACTTTCTAGGGCATGACCGTATCTGCTGATGGGTTCCAGAAGAAAGAAATGTACACTCTGAAACATTCTAATTTTTTTTTTTCAAGAGGCCAAGATTTAGCAACAGATCCAGGAAAGACTAGCTGATCTATGGATGATTAGCAACCTTTTGAGGATGTTTAGAAAACTGCTCTTAAAAAGCAATGGACTACTTTATGAATTCGCATAGTGTTGTTGTTGTTTGAGCTATGTGGGAATTGAACGAACATGGGAAGGCAAAAAAATAACCAGGGGATTTATAGCAGCTGCACTGAAAGACTGTTATTGAGATGCCAAGTCATGGATGACTCTTCTCGACCCCAAGGACCACAATACACACACCCTCACTCCTGTTTTGTTTGGATAAGGAAAGGCTGGACACGTTTCTTCAGTGACAAACAGCTCTTTATTGCAACAGGCATAGACATAACAAGAACGCTTTAACTCAGAGTTTGACAGTTCTTATAGTCTTTGAAAGGCGCGTCTTGGCCAATCAGAG
>JANHFJ010005696.1:4812-18858 GCA_032468195.1 Cerberus rynchops
AAGATGACAGAAAAAATCCAATCAAGTTCCAGTCTTTGTTTAAACTAAGGGTCTTCAACCTTAGCAACTTTAACACTTGTGGACTTCAACTCCCAGAATCCCTCAGCCAGTCATGCTGGCTAATGCATTTGCCACACTAACACTGTTTAGAATCAGTTTGGCTTAGTGGTTGAGGCACAAGGCTAGAAACTGATAGGCCATGAGTTTTAGTCCCACTCCTTTAAACATGAAAGTCACCTGGGTGACTTTGGGCTGGTCACACTCTCAGCCCATCCTACCTCACAAGATTTTTGTTCTGGGGAAAATAAAATTAGGTATGTTGGCCACCTTGAGGTATTTATAAAAATTGGAAAATTTAATATTATATATATACACACACACTATAAGATTATCAGACTGTGAGACACACTTCCCCCTCCCAAAAAAGTGGGTGGAAATTTTTGTGCTTCTTATAGAATGAATACGGGCCCATTTTTGGCCTCCCAAACCCTCCGCACCTCCTGTTTTTGGCCTCCCTGATGTCCAGAAGCACTCTGCAAGCCAAACACAGGCCCGTTTTTGGCAAAAATGTGATTTGCTTTGAATTATCTTTATTGAAATAAAATTTCAATATAGATAAATAAAAAACCAGCAATGGTGACTTAATTCCTTGTGAAGGGGATTTCATTAACTGAAAGTCAACTGTAAAGAAATTACAATTAACAGACTGGGGGATTTTTTGTTTCTGAAAAAAATTAAAAAAAGAAAACACAGCACAAACAGGAAAGTAAAATATTGCATCTTTTGAAAAGGTTTCTCTAACTTGAAACATGATGATTACAACCTCTATAAGGTTGTGCCCATTTTAGCTCTCTTAGGGGAGTCTGAACTGTAGTAAAGTCAATATCCCAAAGACATCAATGTGCACATATTTCTTTATAAGTAACAACTTTATTGTAACTTGATGTCCTGAAATGCAAAAATATTTTCAGCAACAAGGTACAAAAAGTATCTCACTGAAGTATTTCACTGTTAACATCAGGCAGATATAAAAGGCTGGATGGTTTGATGCAAGTGTCTTAACATGATAGGTAATATGGATAATTTCCAATTAAGCACAGGCTTGAATTCTTCCAATCTTTCAATTCTAACAGGACTCAAAAATATACCTTCATTGGGACATATCAAAATCCAGCATAAACTAGACTACAAGAGTATGATAAACGCAAACCACAACAAACACTGATAAAAATAATGTGCATCCATTTCAGATAGTCCATTTGCTGCAAGCAAAACAGCAAGAAAATCAATGCAACTGTACTATGCACTGAAACTAATTAAGAGTCCATAGGAAGGATTCCGATCACTCGTCAATAAAAATTAAATTTGGGCTACACATCAATTGGTTTAAGAAATCTTTTAAAGCCTTAAAACAAAGCATGCCCCAATGATTATCCTAATACCTTCTGTAGGAAGTTGACAAAAATATCTAGCTTTGAACTTGAAGGAAACCCCTTTATAATAGAGCCATCAGTGCCTTGCTAATTACTCTCAAACAGCCATTACTTACATTGCCATACTTAAACCAAGGAATTACCAAACAAAAGCAGCAATGCATACCTTAGCTATGCCTCATCTTAATAATTCTCTTTATATGATATCCAGAGCTGTTTTTGACCTGCAATAGGCTACCAGAGACAAGTATATCTTTAAAAAATATTTGGCACCTCTAGTTTTTGAGATGAACAATTGTGATAAGCTAGCTGGATATAATGTTCATGACTTCTATATCAGTCTTTCTCTCTAAATTCTCCCACAACTTTCAATTTTTTCTTCATTTCATCAACTTGCATTTAAAAAAAACACCGGGCACTATATGTCAGCGTGCAGTAAATGGACTGCCAAAATCTGGATGAGTTACTGAGGCTTCCTTCATTGAAAAATATCATCAACATAAGTAATTTAAATGGTAACTCTATCGCTTTTAGCAGAAATCCGAGTCCCATGTTTTGGAAAACAAATCTTACGAAACTCATACACCATAACACAACACATGCAGGCTGCTCTTTTTGGGGTCAGGGAAAGAGGTCTGATACTGAAGGCCGATGGAGAGGAGCAGAATAGGCAAGCCAAACACAGCAGTTTGATATTTGAGTTGAGAAAATCTGGGAGTAGGGGTGGGCTTCCCCATCCTCCTATACTTTCCAGATTTCAACCAGTAGGTACGGAAACATGGAAAATAAAGATTGTTCTTGCCAGCTCTTTTGGAAGAATGCAAACACTGAATGTGGTTCCTTGAGAAAATAAAGATGGATTAGCATATCCATAGAAAACAACATTAATTTTACTTTACTGAGTATTTTGCTATAGCCAACAAGAAAAACAATATATTAGTTCAATTCATATGATTAAGGTCATCTATGGCAACATCTTGTAAATTTTGATAAAATGTCTTAAACAAGTACTTCATTCTTATCACACAGTGCTTGATATTTTTGGTACAAAGTGTGCTATTAAGATTTTTAAAATGTTTAACAAAAATGTTTAAGATGTTCTTCTTGACTGTTGTATCCAATACTATCAGAAGAAGCTATTAAATATTCAAGTCACTTTTATATTATAGCTGCAACATTCAAAATGCAAAATTGCTTATATGAATATGTTGTTTACCGTGCAGCAAAATCTTCTTTTATTACTGCGGGACATTACATTCTTTTAATTTCACTGGTAAGAACACCTACCTGTACATGATCTTAATTTAGATAAACAGAAGCTTCCTAGAAATATTACAAACTATAACATATCTCTGGATAGAACACTGCTGTACCACTTTGGTTCACTGAGTAATGTTCAGGCCCATTGAAACCACAAAAATGATTCTTTTAACTGCACTTCAAGGATGCATGTTCAAATTCTGCACTGACTTTTTATCTGAAAGAAAGAGTTGAGCCAGAATGGGGATTTGTTTCAAGTTTTAGCATTGGTTTGGAAGCACTCATTTTTTGTTGTTGTTGCTCCCAACTGTTCTTTGCACATATTCAAAATAATAATCTTTCAGAATAAATGTGCCTTAGATCTTTGAATTAATGCTTCCTTGCTGAAAACAGAGGGAATATCTTTTGAAAAACTAAGGAAACCTTCATTAATTGAGCATGTCAGTCAAATGGGCTACCTAAAACCTTTTATGCAAAAAGCACAAATATTTCCCTTTTCTTATGGTTCAATGCAATTTCTCCCACACAACAGATATATCACATCACCATTATTAAGGTAAATCCATGATAATAAAACATTTATAATGTGCATGTTTGTGGAGAAATCCCTCCAATTGTAAACAATGCTAACACACACACTGAAAGTGTTGGCATTAAAGCTAAATTTTGAATAATAGTAACAATAATTATAGTAATAATTAAAAAAACCTTCCTTTGTTACAAGCAGTTTACAAGTGTTTATAAGATCCGTTTCACATTATGCAGAATTTCAATGTCATCCACAATGCTAGTACAATAAAGAAGGCTAAAAAGAGCAGGTCAGTGCTTATAAATACTGACATTTCAGACTTTTATTCTTCCTGCTAAGTGTGTGTCTGTGCAATTACCACTAGTGAGAATAGGCTTGTGCGTACACACACTAAGGGAACAGAGTTAAGCCTACCCAAAGTGTGGAAACAGAATGGGTTCTAACATGAACACTTGAAGATATTAAGTTAAAATCAGCATCTCTAAGTCATGCGCTCCTTGTTTGCAGTAACAAAACTAAATCCCATGTGGCTGTGGGCATCTTAATGTATTTCAAAAGTTAGGCCACAAGTACTGTACCATATTTATCAAAACCAAAATATATATGTACCACACAACATACAAAAGTTACACATTAAAAGTGCATACTGAGATTCCATTTTGGCCCATTTCTGACATCGACATTTGGTCGCTCTTAAGCATCCTTAACCTTCCATGTATTCTATTTGAGAAATAACCATTTCTTCCACAGCACATATCCCTTATTTCCTCTCCGTACTAACTCTCTCTCTGGTTCAGTACAAGGTAAAAGAACAATGGATCATAAAGCAACATGGGCCAAAAAAAAATACTATTTTTTTTCACTGATGGGCACACTCACATAGTAAGCATTTATAAATACTAGTAAAATACATTTCTGAGCCAAGACATTGCATATTTCCCTCAGTCACCTGAACCAATGAAAAATAAATTATATTCAGAGTAGTATATTGCCACCGCATGCCTGACAGCACTCTCTGAAGATAGGCAGATGCATCCTAAATACAATATTTTGGACTGGAGCGCTTGTTTGCCCCCAGTTCAAGTGCTTTTAACAGGGGACTAGTTGAAATCCAGTTACCCTAAGACCAAGCGATAATCTTCATTTTGGGATTTTTTTAAAAACGAAAAAAGGACAGGAAAAAAAAGATCCTTTCAAAAACGGTCTTAGTTGATCAGCATTACTGCCTTATGGAGCTAGTGCAATCCTAGAAAGCCGAGTCAAAAACGACGAGGCACCATTTAAAAAAAATAAAAACCAGGAAAATCACAAATGAACTAGAATAGTTGACGTTAAGGCCTTTCAGTGAACTGGAGAATTATCAGTCTGATTTAAAGCTGATTATTAAACCATATATTTATCCATTCTTTAAAAGCTTTCTGGTTCTGTTCTGCAGAGAAGGGTCACATATTTGAGCAGTTGGTTTGCAAAACCCCTTTTGGATACGGACGAGGAAGCGTTAGTTCCCAAGAGTTCATGGAAGATTTCATGACTGTTTTAGCCGTTTGCGTGGAATGCCGAACTGTGGACACTGTGCAGAGGCCAGGGCCCGAAAGGCCTCAGCGACCAAGTGGGGATGAGAGTGGATCATCGATTTCCATCCTGCGGTTTCCGTTATGTCTGTGGCTTGGCTGTAAAGCGAAAAGATGTACAAAATGTGGATTGAGAAAATTTGCAAAATACTAAAGGCTCTTTTGACGTTCTCAAAAGTCAAGTTACATTAAGATGAACAAGACATACTTCCAAGTGGAGATGTCAGGAAGATAAGGAACCAAAATGAAAGCATTTTCTTTTTAAGTTTTAGTCAGTGATTACCAAAGCCAACGTGTGATCAAGGCTTGCAAAAAGGTACTTTTGAGTACCTGAAAGGCTGGGAAACCCTGTTTGACATTTCAGCAAATCCCTCTCTTGTTCTGAGTAGGAATCACAAAGCCATTTATTTTATTTATTTGTTTAAAACATTTATACAGTTCCCCATATTTCATACAATTCTGGGCGGCTCCCAATCAAAAATTAAAACAATATATAAAGCCATATTAAAACTATAAAACTAAACATATGAAAACATTAAAAGCAACAAAAACCTGGTGCTTATCAGTGCTAATATGCCATCATCTAATCTCCCAACATTTAGGGGGGAAAGCCAAGTCTTCAAAGCCTTACTGAAGGCTAAAAGGGTGGAGCCTGCCAAACCTCCCATCAGATGCTAATATTTAGGGGGAGGGACTAGAAGTATGCTCATTCCTGTAGTTCATTCAATACTGCATTTTATATGTGAGCTGCAATGGATTTCCCATTAATTCCAAAGCCATATTATCTTTATCTTTAGTTCGCTTCCTGATCAAATTTACAAAATACACAAATATAAATAGATATGTAACCAACCTGGGAAAAGATTAAAATACAACAAACATAAAATAAGGAAAAATTTGTGATAGAAATATGGAGGGCACCCTTCAATAGTTCTCTGCCTGCCTTTAGCATTGAGTCTCACTCTTTATTCCACTTCTTATCTCTTGCGATCAAGATAACACACAACTAGATTACAGACAATGCTTCAGTGAGATCAAAGTACATACCTGTTGTTCCAGTTTTTTCCATCTTTACAGCCAAGCTGCCTAAGAACGCTGCACCTGTGCATGAGAAAATACTCAAATATTATCTCTCTGAAGTGTTCCCTTCAAAGGAGAAAGATTTTTCAAGGAAATAAATCACATACCTGTTAATGAAATCTATTGCTTGGGCTTTCAACTGTTCTGCACTGTGCAAATCTGCGAGAATCAGAACGTCTGCCACATTTTCTACTGAGAGGTTACTACACAGAGCTTCTTCACACATGATCTTCAGCCGTTCAAGGGCATACTGGACAGAGGGGGAAAATGGTTTGCACATATTCAGTGCTGCTTCACTCAGAAAAGCAGACATCTCTAATATATAAATGCCTGGCAGAAACTATGAAATCCTTGATCCCTTACAATGAACTACAGTATCTGAATGATAGAGCACATACTGTTCTACCTTCAATGAATTAGCATTAGGAACAATAATTCCCAGGATTACATATCTGGCAAAAGAAATGCTAAGTCTGTAAGTTTATTGATCCATTATTAGTAATTAAAGCATGTTAATTCTCCAAATTTGAAACACAATAAAAGTATTAATCCCATCTATACATTTCACTTCTCTTTCTGCTACTGTAATACCCTAGAAAGAGAAAATTATGGCAATAGGAGGTCTGAAAAGGTCTTCTTTCTAAATAGACAACTACATGCTTGGGTGGTTATTTACCTCAGTTCTCCAGAACACTACCCAAAATAATGGATAACAGCTTTTCACTAATAGTATGAAACTTGTTAAATAATTTCTGTATCTTTCTTTCTCAGTGTATTGGTAGCGTTCCTGAATGTAGGAAAATATCAAAATGGCATTCTACATTTTGTTAAAACAAATAGTAAAGTATTTCTATAGTTTACTTACTTTATCTGCTGCTGCCAACAAGCTGTCAGCCATTTTCTCAAGATTTGGAGCCTTGCCTGTATAAATGAATCTCATCATCTCTTTAAATACGTCAGGATCTACATCATTTATTTCTACGCAATTCTGTTACACAAATCAGAAAACATCTTGTTACAATTTTGAATTAAAGCATTATAAACCACTTAACCTAAAGCAATGCAGCTACAAAACACATTAGGCCCTCATTATACCTGCTGATAACTTTAACTAAATCTATTGTCGGGTTCCTTCAATCTCAGACAGTGACATTTTTTCCATGAAATCCAATAGAAATTTAGAAGCTGTTATGGTGCTCCATTTGGATTCAAATAAACAAGTCAAAGAAGTCAAAAGTTGAATTAGAGCTTATTTGCAAAATTTTCATAATGCTCTTCCTACCTTACATATACTGTGTGGCCTGTTAGGAACTGGGCCATGCAAGCAGTGGGCAAGCAAGCAAAGCTTCATTTGTGCATGCGTGAGATCTAGGTTGTGCATGAAACCATCCCCCTTTCCCCTGGTCTATGGAAGAGTATTTTTCTTCCAAAACTGGATCCTGGTACCAGACAGGTTGGGGGCCGCTGATTTAACTGACTGATTGGTTTCTGTCACCCTATATGGATTCAAAGGTTAGGTCCTTTGGGACATCATTCCACAGAAATGAAAGCAGAATTCCACTCACCTTTTTGCTTTCCTCCATTTCATGTTCAAACATGGCATTAAAAACAGGTGAACGAGCTGTGGGAAGATACTTGGGTGTTAATAGTAGGTCAAGATTGTAACAAAAACTATGAAACAAGAGGGAAGTAAAATATACCTGCAAGGATAGATTTATGAGCTTTGAACTCTTGCCCTCCTAAATAAAAGCTGCAATCTGTGAATCTTGTGGTTTCCCAGAGGTTGCCTAAATCTTCAGCTAGTCGACATTCAGGTACTTTTAAGGTGTTTGTACTGGACAGTCCTGATATATTCACTGAGTCTTGGACCACACTTACCTAATCAAAACAGTAAATAATATATCAATAACTGTAATGTTAAGGCCCTCATAGGGCAATAATGTTAGGCAACTGGTCTCATTTCATCCAAACACTGATAAGTATTTCTGGTACCCCAAAATCATGATATTTAGCTAGGAAAATAAAATAGACCCACAAATCAATTTGACAAATGCAACTCAACATGTATTATACTATCAGCATATTAAGAAAAAGCAAGAGATGAATATTTCTTACAGATTGTTGTTTGAGATCTGCTCCTAATGAAACCTAACAGACCTACCTAACCTACCAAACCTAATTATTTACAATTGTTTTATCTTGTATCGCAGAGTTCCCCAACCTTTCCAATTTTACAGACTGGTGTGGGGGCAGAGAGGGGATGGTTTTATGTGAGTGGTGGGCAAACGGGTGCACTTGTGCCCAACCGCTCACATAAAGGGTGTGTGTGTGTGAGATCGCTGCTGCTTCGGGTGGCCCGGTTTTGAACAGCTCACAGCCTGGTAGTGGGCCATTAGTTGGGGACCATTGTTGTATCAGTTTTGAAGCCAGAATGGACTTGGAAGTAATTAAGTATAAATTAAATGTTAAGCTAGAAATCAAGTTTCTAGAATAGATATTTTTGTAAGACACACAGAAAGGTTCTACAACTGAAGAATAGGAAACCTATAGTTGCTGAATTACATTATCCAACAGCTCTGATCAGCATAGAAGGATGCTGGGCTAGCATTCCTATCCCAGTTAATGTCTTATTATATTGTATGCAGATGAAAACAAGGTATTGTAAGACAATGCAAGATAAAATAGAATACAGCTAGCTTAATCAAGTCAAAAAGAAAACATTTTGATAAAAATGGAACATAAGAAAAGCAATTTAAAAGTTACTTCATAGTGGCAATACCCAACAGTAGACTATATTTTATACAGACCTCTTCTCTTGTAGCTAAAATCTTGAAAATTTGGAGAATGTTTCCAGCAACATGGACAAATAATCTAACTTAATATAGGTGACTACCAAATGGCAGCCAAATTATTGTTTCAGGAGTGAAAACAATGAACTAAATGTCTGTTCTTATAGTGACCATGTCATGTGATCACGGGACGAGGTGTGGGGCAACAGTCATAATTCCAAAGGTGTAAGTAGTCTTTTTAAAAGTCTGTTGTAACTTTGAATGGTCATTAAATGGTAATAAGACAAGGACTACCTGTATGCATGTGCATTCAGAATTCCATCAAATGTACACATCTACAGACATCTGTGCACATACAAAGCCTCTCTGCCTTCAGTAATCTGCATTCATCTGAAGAATATTGGAAATGAAGGGTTAATGCTCTTTTTCTGGGGTGCCTGCCATACTCCTCTCATAATTTGCCTAAACTGCACTAGATACTAGATTTTCAAGAAGACCCAGCAACACAGAGTCATTCCAATAGCAAAAATGAGGCGCTATAGACCTTCCCTAGAGCTAATCCTCACTTAGCAGTGATAATGGGGACCAGCAACTCCATTGCGAAGTGACACGGTTGTAAAGAATGAGTCGTGTGACTGCACCAACCTATGACAGTTGCAGCAGTTCTGATTGCTGTCATTAAGTGAATCCTGTGTGATTGTTAAATGCAATGTTATGATGACCAGTTGCAACTTTTGGTTTTCCCACTGACTTTGCTTGTCAGAAGCTCGCAATGAAGGTCTCAAAGAGCAATTACATAACCCCAGGATGCTGCAATCACTTTAATTGCAAGTCAGTTGCCAAGGGCCCAAATTACAATCATGTGACCCTGACGATGCTGCAACACACACCAGGAGGAGAACTAGTCATAAGTCTCCAAGTTCAGCGCTGTAATAACTTTGAACAGTTGCTGAATCAGTCATCATTAAGTAAGAACTATTTGTATTTTAAAGCTAACTATGTTCAGTTTCCAAACAATAATTGAAACTCCAAAAGGAGTTAAGAAAACGAAGTGCAAGACTGGATGCTCCTGAATCAATGCATCAAAACCACTGCAATACCACAGACGTTATCTGTTGCATGCACTCCTTGCCTTCGGCCATATTAAACATTCACCTCGAACAAGTTTGGTTTGCAGACGAACTATCTGATTCAGGAATATTTTATAACACAAGAATCCTTTCAGATTCAGGCTTGCTACATCAACTTATCAATGCAATAATTGTATTCACAACAAATTCATCACACAGCTAATTTAGCCTGTCTATCTAACTAAAATAAGATGCAGTACATTTGTACCGTTTAGTCTCAAGGGCCACATTTCAATTATTCTTTATGCACAATATAATGGCACATAATTAAGTTGTAAGCTTGCCAAGAAATTTTTGCACATATTTCTTGTAAATACAAAGATCAAAGCAAACTTATTAGCAGTTACAGCATCTATCATCTTCCTAAGCCACTAATCAGTCTCCAGCAGCATGATAACCAGCCAACTTATATTTAACACTCACTGCACTGGGATCATAACCTTCTTTACTAGTTTCCATTTGGCAACACTGTAAGTCTTTCTGGATTATACTAATACAGTTTAGGTTACTGACATAATTAACAGTGATTTATTGATTTAAACCAAGGATCTATTTGATCAAATTATTTATATTTATTGGATTTTAAATCAATCTAAACAACTTTCACTCTTCCAAGCATTCATGAACATTTGGACTGTTGAGAAAAGTTATCTTAATTTTGTAATATTGTTAACAGATTTAGAGAATCTTCTTCTGAAGATTGTCAGAAGAATTTTTAAACATCTAATATCATGGAGGACATTATCAATATAATGAAAAACTACAACTGTTTTGACAAAAGCAATTTTGTCAGTTTCACTGCACAATTACTAATTCTGGTATATCAAACTTGTGAGTCAGAAACTCCATCTTCATAAAATATATTCCATAACTGTTCTTCTTCTCTGTTTTCTTGGTAGATAACCTGATCAGGAAAGATTCGGGATCACCACAATCATTACACATTCATTATGGAAATCAACTATTTTGTCTTTTAAGACTTTGCATTCAGAGTTCTGGTCAATTTAAGCCAAGGGTGTCAAACTGCCAGCCCATGGGCTGGATGTGTCATGTGCAGGCCATGGCTGCCCAAGCTCTGCAAATGGGAAAAACATCACGTAATGGCAATGTGATGTAGCGAGTTTGACACACGTGATTTAAGATATCCCTCTCTCTCCAAGGAGCTGGAGCACTGAAAGAAGTTCCAAAATGGAGAAAGAAAAGCTTACAGGATAAGTTTACAAAGTCTTGCTTCTACAAAACATAAACTTTTCTGTTTTGGTGAATTCTTATCAGGCTTATCTTAAATTAGACAATAATCGAGGAGCAAGCAAAATGCACAAATAATAAATTATATGGTTGCAGCTATTAAGATACACAAATCTTTGATGCCAGCCAATGTAAAGAATATTGGCCTGGTTCAAGTTATCCAATTGAACTTCATTTAAAAATATATCAGTGTAGAACCAATTGGATCCTGTGATAGATCCCAATGCAATGTAGAATAAAGTGAAGCATTAGAAACATGCAAACATTATATAATCTCAGGAGGATGGGGTGGCAGTTGGTATACTCCTGTGACTCATTGATTGACTGACAGACAGACAGACAGACATCAATCACAGGAGTATTTCTCAGGCTTCTTTTCATTTTGTGCTAAATAGCAATGTGTCTAATGGGCAACTTATTTATAGAAAATGGATCTTGCATCAAATATGTAAGGAAACCATTAAGCTCAAACCTTTGATCAGGGTGTTTCTTTAATACAGAAGGGATAAACTTAACATTTAAAGCTCTCCTCATTTCTCATTCATAGCCATGGAAACCAATATTCTATTTTAAAAAGCACAGATTGATTACCTACCTCACAAAATAGTGTAAGCTTGTCATCTGGTAAAAGACCATTAGTTTCCTCAAGTAAAAAGTCTCTTCGAATGAATTTTTTAAAACCCCAGTCCTTGCCTTGAACAAATCGATATGCTCTTTGGCTTTCTAGTAGTAAATAAATAAAACAGGAGTATATTCAATTAAAAGACATTTTAAAATAATTACTGATGAGAAATGAAATCCAAAGTTCCTACTGAGTTGAAGTCATCATATTATTAATAGCAATCTATGTATCCATGAATACATTTTTGGCTGCAAAACTGCCCCACTTGCTGTGCATTGAATACAGTTTAATATAAATTACCAGTCGTTTGATTCAATTGCCAACCACACAGAAATAAAACCTAGAGGTAAATATTTTTGGTTATAAAGATCCAGGGTGGCTTTTAAAATTATAGGTGATCTTTGCCTTACGACCATAATGGAGCCCAAAATTTCTGTTGCTAAGTGAGACAGTTAAGTGAATTTTGTCCCATTTTATGACCTTTCTTGCCAAAGTTGTTAAGTGAATCACTGCAATTAGTAACAAAGTTGTTCAGTGAATCAGGCTTCCCCATTGACTTTGCATGTCAGGTCGCAAAGGGTGATCACATGATCCCAGGACACTACAACCATTGTAAGTAAGAGTCAGTTGCCAAGCACCTGAATTTTGATCATGTAACAATGGGGATGCTGCAACAGCCGTAAGTGTGAAATTGTGTTATTGTAACTCCACATGGTCACTAAATGAACTGTTGTAAGTTGAAGACTACCTGTATTGGCAGCCTGTCTGGAGGTAATGGAAGGCTTTGTAATATGCATATTCCTGTTTTGATAATAATCTCACAATTTCTCTGTTATGTGTAGAGAATTTTTGATTACTGCAGTTTTTACAGTACGAAAACCTGGACTGGAAACCTGCATTATATGTTCCCCTGTCCTCCACTCTCTCTTAGGAATGGTAGTGTACAGATAGAGGAACCACGCTAGATATTAAGTGACTGTGAGTTCACTTGGCCTTAGGTACAAAGCCAGCTGGGTGACCTTGGGCTAGTTACTCTGTCTCAGCCCTAGGAATCAGTCAATAGCAAACCACTTTCAAAAAACATTGCCAAAAAACCAGCAGGGACTTGTCCAAGCATCACCAGAAGTCAAAACTTACTTGAAGGTGAAAAATGATAATAAAGAAACTGAGAGTAATCAGGTGAAAAGAGATAGGTGGTCTGCTCCTCATATTATAAAACAGATGTAGAGACTTTAGAAAGAGTGCAGAAAAAACAACAACAAAGATGATTAGGGGGTTGGCTGATTAAACACATGAAGAACGGTTGCAGGAATTGGGTTTGCCTAGTCCAGCGAAAAGAAGGATTAGGGGGTGACATGATAGCAGTGTTTCAATATTTAAGGGGCTGCCACAAAGAAGATAGCCAATGCTATTTTCCAAAGCACCAGAAGGGAAGACAAGAAATAACGGATGGAAACTAATCAAGGAGAGAAGCATCCTGGAACTGAGAAGAAGAAACTTCCCAATTAAGTGAGAATTCACCAGTGGAATTGCTTGCCACCAGAAGCTGTGGCTGATCCATCGCTGGAGGGTTTCAAGAAGAGACTGGACACTCATTTGTCTGGAATGGTATACAGAAGGGAGGCTGGAGCAGATGACCTTCAGGGCCCCTTCCAACTCTTTTGTTATTCTGTTCTGCTGGAGAAGGGACAGCAGAGCCCACAACCTGAAATGCAAGCACACAATTGTGGCTGTATGTATGGGTGTGTGTGTGTGTGTGTGTGTGTGTGTGTGTGTGTGTGTGTGTGAGTTGTAGAGTTGAAGTCCAAACATCTTAAACTCGTCGAGGTTGAGAAACACTGGACTAGTGAATCTCCAAAACCCCTTCTGGTTTTGTTCTTTCCGGAACAGGAGCATATTACAGGTAGTCCTTGACTTACGGCGGTTCATTTACTGACCAAAGTAATGACAACATTGAAAAAAAAGTAGCTTATGACCGTTTTTTCTACACTTACAACTGTTGCAGCATCCCTGTGGCAGGGTGTGTGTGTGTCACGTTAGAATTAGAATTCGGACCCTTGGCAGCTGGCATATACTTGTGATGGTTGGAGCGTCCGGAGGGTGTGGGTGTGTGTCACGTGATCCCCTTTTGCGACCTTCCAATGAGCAAAGTCAACGGGGGAAGCCGGATTCATTTAACGACCGGGTGACTAACTAAACAACTGCAGTTGTTCCCTTAGAAAGAAAGGTCGTAGGAACGGACTTTAAGGGTCCTTTCTTGCAGAAACGTGGGGCTCTGTCATGGACGTAAGTCGAGAACTACCTGTATTTCCAGAAGAGGATAAGAAAGCAGAGATTGGGGGGGGGGACCCTCCCCCCGCCCCCCTTTTGTAACCACCTGAGCC
>JANHFJ010005697.1:11154-23756 GCA_032468195.1 Cerberus rynchops
TACGCGGGAGAAAACCCGAATAACCAAAGATCCACATACAAATACCCGCGAAAACCTCAGAAAACAAATATATATATGTATATATATATATATATTGTTATATATATATATTGTTCCTAAGATTAATAAATCATAGTTTGTTATTGTAGTAGTGGGTTCCTGCAATCTTGGAACAAATTGTAGTGTTCTACTCAGATTATATATTAAAAATCTCATTTCCAAATCTTACATGCTTTGTATGTTTTTGTGATTTATTTTATGATTCTCTGATTATTTTAATATATTGTATTAGTGTCAACAAATAAATTAACATTACTTCAACTTTTATTGATATTATAAAAAACTGTGTCACTGTGTGTGACCTACCTATTAACAATGCAAACACTCTGTTGTATTGTTATGTTCCAATGCAGACTGTTGGATTAAACAAACTTAATTAGATCTATGAGAAACTGTATTCATGCGTGTGCCTACTTTGGCCTCAGGTGACTAAGTTAAAACATAAATTTTAAACTTCATCATAGTTTTATTTCTTAATATTTATTTAAATAACTTAAGCTAAATATACACATTAATGAACTAAAAATCTTGTGATATCCATACATATTATAAAAATATTATTCTCTAAAATAACTAAATATAATCCAAATATAGGTAAATATATCAGGAAGTAGAGTACCTTCAGAAACAAAGAAAAATAAACATCAAAACAGGCTGCAAACAATTTAGTGGATGTCTAGTCACAATTCAAGCAACAAGATCCATCAACAATAGGTATTTACATTAGAAACATTTACATGTACGAGAGAAATCAAATTTTTCCTCAGAACTGCCTTTGCTCTCAACACATTGCAAATCAGTTGTTAAAGAGCTGATCACAATTGCCACCAAATGCATATCTTTCATAATGGCAAACCCATTACAAGAAATTGATTTCTACTTTCAAACATAGAAGTATCTTATTTTGTAAAAACATAAGACAGAAACCCAGCTTGATAGCAAAACATCAGAGTAAAATTTTCCCACAATCTAGAGTGGCTGAATAATACTTAATGTATAAATTGATGGTTCTGTTCAGATGTACTTTTTGGAGTATGTACAAGAGGTCCCTCTGGAAACCTCCTCGATAGAGGTCAATTCACAGTAATAAACAACAGAGATAAATGAATGCTATCAGCTTTCTCTATTATAGCTACCATCTTCCTTTCCACAAAGTATCTGTCAGGACTGACTTGCACTTTCATCTATATTCCACTTTGCTACAGCCTGACAAAGAACAGGAAGGGGGCTGACATGGAATGCAAGAGTGGGGGGAATGGCATCCAAGTACTGACTGTTCCCGTGAGACATTGCTCCCACTTCAAGGACAACCCAAGCAGATCAGTATGGCTGGCTGGTTCCCATAACAAAATTAACAGAAGTGATTGGTGGACATAATGGACTATGGATGGCCTGTAGGGAAAGGGAGAATGACCTATGCTTGTTTTTGTGAGAGAAGCCTAGAGCTGGTTTCACGTTTTCTGTGCCAATGTGGTTACTTCAGTAAAGTTTATACTCTTGGTAAAATAATGTCTCACAAGTTTCTTTTTCTGGATTTGCCAACTGGACAGTTGATAGTATCCATTCACACAGAAACAGACTTCTTTCACCTTTCCCCATATACTTAATTAAGATATATGCTGCTTCAGGAACTGAAATCTGTAAATATTTTTTCATTTACGTTTGAAATAGAAAATGATCTGAAGCAACCTGGAAAATATTCCATACTCTGTAATGATAAATATTAATTACAGGCAGTCCTCAATTTACAGTTTGCCCACAATTAAGCCGAACTTTTCTATTGCTAAGCAAGGGATTTGTTAAGTGAATTGTGCCTCATTTCATCAACTTTTTGCACAGTTATTAAGCAAATCACTGGAGTTGTTAAGTGATTCAGTCGTTAAACAAATCTGGTTTCTCCAATTGACTCTCCTAGAATCCAATCCTGGATTCTATATCAACCCACAATGGAGAAGCAAATGGTACTAACACAATATGTATCTGACAAAGATGGTACACAAAGATATATCAACATGGAAATTCCCAAAAAATGTTTCTACTATCCCAGCAGGACTGATGACAAATATGCTAACTGTACTGCACATCTTTTTAATGAGTATATGGGGCTACCCAACACTATGGATATACCCAAGCCTACCTACATACACTCACACACACACATAAAGAAAAATGGCACTTATTTGTATATTTGCTTCCTGAGATAAACATAATAAAAGTATACACCTCACGATGAGAGATTAACTGAATCTCTAACAATTAAACAACAGGATAATATTTTTATGGAAATGGCTAAGGCAGATTACCCCACATTTTTTATGTTGTTCTCTGAAGCATCTATTGTTTTTAATTTGAGAGGATTGTAATGGCCAAACCATAGATAGGATTCCTGTTACAAAAATAACATCTGACAAAAAGCAATTTTTCAACATTTCTGTTCTAGTTTTCTCATGATAAGCACCAAGTGAGGAATATCATTATTGACTTGATGCATTTGCAGTTTCATTGTATGAAAAGCAAACTCTTAAAAGTAAATCCAGGAGGAACCATTTTCTGCCAATAACAGTAGAAAACAATGGAAATTCCAGTTGTTTCATGCTTTGGGAAATTTAAAAAACAATAAAGCTTCATGTAAGTGTAAACAGTTGAACTGAAAAAAACACCAACTAAATAATACCTATACACGGACTGATAATGCTAACCTCCGAGGTTGGTTCACCCTTCAAAGAAAAAGAAATTATTTTGTTAAGTCCTACCTTCATCATGTAACAGTAAAATTAAGGTCAATATTACATGCCATTCAAGTGCACTGGAATGAATATTTAATGGAACTCACAATGAACAATATTCATGTGAGCTTTGAATCCTGAATTCTTTGGGAGGCGGAATGCAACGTACAGTTAAAGTAGGACTTCAGTAATTTGACCTTTGCTTAGTATTTTGTGTTCTGCATTGAAGTGCTGATACATTGATTTTTTTCCCTGTCTTTTATTTTGAACATACATACAGAAGCTTTTTTGTTGTTGTTCTTAGCATGCTTCACCAATTTCGGCTAATTCTGAGATTTTGATTTCATGACATCTTTTCGATAGCTCCAGGCAAATTATTTGTATTCTTCTTTGGTGGCCTATTCTCTTTTCATGTCCTTTTTTGTTTTGAGATCTCCACTAAGCTTGTTGTATAGCTATATTCACATCTCCGGGTCATTTAGTCCATCACATTTAAGATTCAAGAGACGTTAAGAAAAAAGTTTGAAGCTCAAAGAAACATCAATGAAAAATTTTAAAAATTATAGCTAAACCATTACAGAAATTCTAAAAATTCTCACTCCAAATAGAGTTACTAAATTCAACCCAAAGAGTTTTATGTAAAAGATGAAGTCCTTTTCCAGACAGTTCCAATACAAGATATTGGAAAGCAGAGAATAAGAGCAGCACAAGATCATAACTTGCTAACATTCAAAATGGCAACTGCCAGTATTTCTTTGTTGCTGCTGAAAAAAGAAAATGCTCATGAGAAAATTTATTTAAAGAGAGTGGAAATCTGTTCAAAACAGGAATGCAGTTATTGTTTCTATCAATAGTGCATTTTCCTTCTGATGCATGGATAGTGATATCTATGAGGTAGAAAAATCACTTCAATAGAATGAAGAACTAGAATTTCAAGTTCTTTTGATATTAGCTTCTAAAAAGATAACTATCATGAAGATCTGAAGCAACCATTTTTAAGGCAGATTATTTTCTGAGTGTCTATATTTAAATACAAATGCAAATAAAGGAAAAATGTTTGCATAGTAATAATCACATAAAACTATCAGTTACTACATTGGGAGGAAATGTCTAAAGTCTTTCATATGTTACAGCTACAAATTCTAGTATTCTGTGCTACTGGCCATGTGGCTTGGAATTTCTGTTGAATAGCATTTGGCAAATCTGACACTTTACAAGAATATTACTACATTTGTATCAGCACCAAGGAAAGTCATGAACAACAAAAATTAAATGTGGATACATACATGTGTTAGCAAATTATACTTTTTATTAGAAATACCAGTCCTGGATAATGCAACAGTAGTATAGAGCCTTAATCCATTTATTGGACAACAAGTTGCTGGGCAATACTAGTATCCATTTTGCATATTGCGATAATGTGAAGGGGGGAATTTAAGTTCTAGTTTATCTGGAAATAACACCTTACCACACATTTAAAAGAAAATTAGGTTATGAGTGGAAGCCTTTCCTCAACCCCACCAATGAATTTGTCTCATCATTTGTTCATCAATTGTGAGAACTCGAGATGCTCAGTAAATTCTCAGTATACCTCAGTATACCTAGTATCTGAAATAAACTAACTGGACATTACCGGTAATTGAAATAGCATTGATATGAGGAAAGCAATTTCACATGACTCCACTGAAATGTGTCTCTTGCTAAAATTCTTTAGCAGATTTAAATAAGATGTATTTTACATCTAGATACAATTTGATAGCCATATTAAAATCAATTTTCAGTTGTGATCTCTAATCAAAGCATTTTAAGATTTCTTCATATACAATTATATTTGGAAATTACATTTGTGTATTTGACATATTAACAACATATGACTCAAATTATTTAGCATACTGTTATGCAATAGTGTAGAGGATATGGAATATTTTTATCATTCAACAGAGAACTGGACATTTATTTTTATATGCAATATGAATCACCAAAATGGAATAAAAATACTGCTACAGACCTTTACAATAGTTTATAATATTATTACTGACATTATAGAGTCAATTCAAAGTCCCTGCACTATTTGACATTCACTTTTTTGGTATTTTAAATTTCTTTGTACTATAGACTGAAGTGCAAGAAAGAGCAAGCCCTTGACATTTTCAAAGTAAACAGTAGGCAACTATTAAAGCATTTGATTTGTGGGTTATAAAAATACTGCTATTTTATCATAAACTATCTTAAAGTTTATCTGTATATTTAGTTTTTATTTTATTTTAAAATCACCATGAGATAGATCCAACATGCTAATTTCACAGGATTGGCATTTTTATTAAAGACTGCAACATGTGATGATAGACAAGATTTAATTTACCAGGACAAAGTACTAACATACTAATTATGAATATATAAATTGGCCAGTTTAAATGAAAACTCTAACATATTTGAATATATGATATTGGCCATGATTTCATATTATGAAATATGAGAAAATATATATTTTCTCTCTCCCTATGGATAGGTCTTAGGGATAATGCTGGTAAACAGAAACAAAACCTAAGTTTGCTGTGGTCAAAGGACTTTTAAGATTCCTTTTCTGAGATAATCAGAAGTATTTTTGTGTAAGTTGACTAGCATATCCCAATACATCGAAAAACAGAATGGAACCCAATACAATAGTCAGATAGCAAATTAACAACTTTTATTTATTGGATGTGTAGTAGGAATATACTGTGAACTGCTTAAAGGATCAGACTAGTTGAACTGCAGTCATTAGTTTCCAACTAATTGATTTAGTTCTTTTCAGGTGGGGAGGGGACTAGAAACATGTGTCTTTAAAGCATTGTGTTTCAAATACCACTCACTCATCATGAAATCTCCAGAACTGTAGAGCCTACAAACTTGAAATTTGGCACATATGTTCCTCTTGGCTTCTAGGTCCTCACTAAGAAAGGATTTTTTGAAATGATCATCAGATCATTAGTATTTCTTATACAATGTGATTAACGCTCTGATGCTAAGGAGTTAGTCATTTTCTTGGCCTTATTTCCAAATGTAAAAGCTATCCAACCTCAAAACTTTTGGATTTTTTTCCCCAAAACTTTTGGATTTTGAAAAACAGTAATTAACTAAAGGAATTATCATACAAAATTAAAAGAAAATTCCATGATCATTTTATCTGTGTTATTTGTAAAACAAATAAAGGCAGCTTTAGTTCAAAGGAGCTAAAATACGCTATGTGGCAATCCTTTTTAATGTCTTCATCAGTTTCAATTTATATAGTTATAATTCTCTAATTAAAATTTAGTAAAATTTAGTAATACTTAGTAAAAACACAGGCTAAATACTGTCTCATTCTGATGTAAGCCCCACCACACAATAAAATACACAATTGCAAACAAAAATGACAATGAAAAAAAATAGCAGCTGTTTTCAGTATCAGCCACCTGTTTATCCTTGAATTGTTCCCTATTACTACCAGTAGTAAATTGTTGATAGCACCACATACTTTTACAAATCTTAATGTAAAATAACTGAATAAAAGGCTAATTTAATCTATCATTTTTTTTAAAGATTTCACATTTCTACAGGCACCTGCTTGTTTGGTTTATGTTGTTTGATGCAAGCAATCTTAGTGCTCTTGCTGTATAGAACTTTTATCAAAAGATAAAATTCTTCCAAATCAAACTAAGTACAAAATAACTATGTTTATTATCGATTAATATCTATTTATTACACTATATAGCTGAGACACTAATTTAACACAATCTTATTTGAGATGAATATAATATTTTCATGTGCTAATGTCTGAATACCCAAAGGACATACAGCTAAAGACTGTTTATTTCATTAAGACACCTCCCCCCATTTTCTCATTTCTTCTCTGCTTCAACTGCTTCAACTGCTAAGGAATAACTATACAAGAGTAGAAATAAATTAGATTGCAAATCCTATTTTTCTCTAGCAGGATTATTTTTTGTGAGCAATCAAAATAAAAGGTTATTTTAAATAGTTTGAAATATCCTATTCTGCAATTCTGTTCCTTCAACTTTTGTTAGGAAGTATACAAATGCTAGTTAATCCAGCTGTTTTTTACTATCTAATCTTTAGTTTGTACAATGTATGCCTCCGCTTCCTGAAAGCCAACACAGAGAGACTAAGGAGAAGCTACTTCCCACAGGCAATAGAGATCCTAAACCACAAACCATAACAATCCAGAACTAAACAGTATTCCCATAATATCCTCTTTCAATCACTCCCTAAATTATTCTCCCTCCTGTGTATACTATTATCTTGCCCTACTACCTACGGTCGCAAGCGGTGACATACACATTTTACAACATTTCATACCATGTATGACTGTGTATGTGATGAATAAAATTTGATTTTATTTGATTTGATGTTTTAATTTACTACGTTGTTCTGTACACATTAGCAGTGAGCAAAAAGTTTGTACCCTGATTTGGCACTCCACTATATTATCACAAATTAATTACCATCACAAAACTAGATTTAAGAGGTACTGATTGACTGCTACATTTTGAGCCTCTGATCTAAAGAACATTTGCTCAAACCTCTCAGAATCAGGCGCAGAATAGAATACCATAAAATATTCCACCTTGGTGATTTGTAAATTCTGTAATTCTTTGAGGGCGCACAACTTCTCTAATCCAGGACAAGATCATGCTTTACACCTGGTGTAACAATAAATTTAGTTTTTACATGCCCTGAATTTAGTTTGGTTTATTTAGAGGAAATCTTGCTAGCTTATTTATTTGATTGAAGACTCAAATTAAGCCATGTACAATAGAAGATCTACTAACTAAAGTTCAGAACAGTAAAAGCTTATATGTGTATATATATGTTGCAAGGTTAAATTTTATACTTTTTGTATTCATCTTTCCAAGTGAATGAAACTCTGTTTAAGATAATCTGTTTAAGGAGACAGTTGAGTTATGCTGACAAAATGGTTGTCTTTTATTGGGAAAGTTAAATAAGTAAGTGCAGGTAAAGTCCATTTTAGGTTTCAGTAGTTTTAAGCATTGAATTTTTGTTTTAAATATATGCAAAGTTAATGTATTCATTTTGTCTTTTAAAACCCTAACACCTGAAATTCCAAAAAATGTCTACCCCATCTAACCAGATTTTGGCTATCTCCAGGTCACACTCTTTGTATCACTACCTTATCTAAATATATATTGTAATGGTATACGAAAAGTTATGGCATTCGCTTAGAATGACTAAAAAAAGAAATCATTTGAAAAATTATTACAACAATTTTCCATGTTAGAGAATAGAAAAATATCTGTCTATCTTGTCTGCCTGCCTGCCTCCCTGCTTACTTACCTAAACTGTGAAGGAAAAAAAATGACTACCATTAAAGAGACATTTTTTCAACTTTAAATGAATAGGTACCTCATTTTACTTTCTCTTCATTTGTTAAATTCAGTACCAAGTCAAATTCTAAACTTGATGGTATTGAGCATTGCTATTAAGAAAATATATTAGCATTATAGTTCATAAGTTTGTATTTACTGCATAATATTTCAGCAATGGCACATATTTCACAAAATGTTTTTAACTTTTCAAAGGAAGCAATAAATAAAGACATATTGACTTTTCTCTCTTTTACAATAAGAAAGATTTACATCTGCCGGCATTTCTTCCAACCTTTCTGTATATGTAAGTGCTTTCAAAAAGAAAATATCCCTTCATATCTTTTTAAGAGCTGCCTAAAAATTAATTCTGGTGTCCGGCAATTTATGGTCACTCAAACAAAAAATAAATAACTTATAATAGGCAAAGAACAAAAAAAGGTGATATATGTTATTAGATGTTTACCTTGTTAAATAAAAAGTTTGAAATATCACAATTTTAAGTAGATATTCCAAACTTTTTCCTAAGAAAACTATAAAACTTTTGCAAAAGAATGTATATACCAATTTATTAAAATAAGGATAATTTATTTTTAAAAAATTCTAAATATATGATGTTATCCATGATTGCTTCCAAATACATAAAATATAAATATTTTATTCTATTTTAAAACTAACATACATGCTTATTTTAAAATTATATTAACTTATTTAATAGAATGAATAAATTGTACAAATATTTAATTAACCCAAATTAACTGATCTTTAATGTGGATTTTAGCAAAGGAAAGTTACATATATTCTGATTGTATAGTGTTTCAGTTTTGAAGGAAAAAATATGTTTACAACCACTGTAGCTAATCTGAATTTCACTGCACAAATGAAATGGAAAATCACCACTTTAATTTTTTTTAGTAAAGACAGTACATGTGGATGTTAATTGATTTTCAAATTCAGTAAAAAACTATACACATCAGCATAGTACATCGCCAATGCAAAAGTCCTAAATTGTCAACTTTTAGCCTTAAACATAGTGTAGAAGGAGAAAATTCAGTATAGAATATCAATATATACTTAAATAACTGGGAAACACAATCTACTAAAAAAAAATCTCTATTAATGCTGCTTTTACTAAACAATTTCTTTCACTAGAGCTATAAAACTAATGTGATATGCAAAACAGTATCAAAACTCAAACTCTGTGTGTGTGTGTGTGTGTGTGTGTGTGTGTGTGTGTGTGTGTGTGTAATAGGCTGTTACTTTTATACGTGTTAAAATAAGGGTAATAAAATAAACGGAAGAAACAAAAATAACAAATAGTGATTTCAAGACTATTTGAAACAAATTGGAAGCTGGATCCCATTTTGCTTAACAAATGCTTAGTTTGCCAAATTCCATGGAAATGAGAAACATACCCATTTAAAACTCATCAAGAAAACATTCATTTTATTACAGGGAAAAAGCAATTACCAAGCTTTCACAAGTAAATCTAAGATCTGTGATTCTGAAACAGCAATAGCAATAACCTTAGGGCAGGGATGGGCCGCTATGTCAACTTTATGACCTGCGGACTTCAACTCCCAGAATTCCTCAGCCAGCATGGTTACCAATCGCTGCCTTAAGTGTGCTTTTATTATGTGTTGACTTTATGAGTAGCAGTTGATATCCTTTTCTCTGTGCTTTCTATGAGTCAGAAGCAAGCTTATTTAAATTACAATCCAGTCACCCTATGTAGCATTTTAAAGTGGATTATACACATACAGGTCAATACAAATTGCAACCACAAATCCTTTTAATGCAGTCTTTAACCCCTCTTGAAGTATATATTTTATGTTACATGTCAACTTTATAGGAACAGCATATATACATCTCAAATAAATTATATGGAATGCTCCTCAATGCAAACTCATAGTCATGTATTTTCATACATATAACCTCAAAGAACCTCACAGTTACACAAAAGATTAGCAGATCTGACCTTATGTTAGTGTTTGCATGTAACTTGTTCTGAAGCCTCTTAGAAGGAACAGCTATATATGTGTGATAAACATTATATCAATAATGTGTGTCATTCTATCAATAACATAAAACTCAAGTAATCCGAACTACTGAAATGGTTTTTAAAAGGGTCTGTTATCTTCTCTGATTTGATCTCCAGTTAACAGAAAAATGTGTTACATTTTAATGTTTATACTTGCAGTAGTAAATTTAAAAGAAGAATTTGTTAAAATTTTGTAAATTCTGTAAATCCAAAATGCACATACAATTTATGTAAGGCAAGTGAAATATTTTACATTAGAGAAAATAAAAATATTTTACACATATTTACAATATTTTATTTTAATATTGATATTAGGAAATTATATGTATTTGGAAAAACTCACTAAAATGTTAACATGCATACTAGTGTACAACAGTTTGGAATAGCTACCTGTATTTTTCGGACTATAAGATGCACTGGACTGTAAGACACACCTAGATTTAGAGGAGGAAAACAAGAAAAAAAAAACAGTTTTTGGCAGTCACATGTCCTGTTTTTGCCTTTGCAGGCCGGTTTTTGGCCTGCAGAGGCAAAAAGGGGATGCACAGAGGGTTCGGGAGGCCAAAAAGAGGCCCATATTTGGTTTATAAGATTCACAGACGTTTCCACCCACTTTTTTGGTGGGGAAGTGTGTCTTATAGTCCCAAAAATATAATATATCTTTATGCAACATCATGAAAAAGCTTTATGAAATAGTTGACTGTTATTTTAAGGTTCATGCATTTCACAAAGCAACTTTTTGAGACTACAATGAATCTGGCACAAAGCCCAGAGGTGAAATTCAACCAGTTTTAGCCTATTTGCTAGAACTGGGAATGAATTTTCTAAGCAGTTTGGAGAACCGGTTGTTAGAAGAAATCTCCTTTTTTCCCCACTTTATAGGGTTAATCCACCCAGCCATGCCCACCAAGCCACGTCCAGAGAACCAGTAGTAAAAATTTTGAATTCTATAATTGACAAAGCCCTATCAATTTTAATATTTTTTCCACCTATTCCTACTTTTTTTATTGGGAGCAACCCAACAAGCAACCTATGTTGGTTATAACATGGCAGCTCTATAAGTGTTTCAAATAAATAAAATCTAAGACAGTTGATTGTATAGATAATACACAGTGTTCAGACAATTCAATTTAACTTCTCAACATTTAGTGGACTTATCAGAATAGTAGTTCTTAACTCTTTCCTGGATCAAATGTTAAGAAACAAAACAGCATTTATCGGTAGTTTACAAGATATTTCTAAAAGAATATTAGGTTAAATAAATAATAAAAATTTTGTATAGGCTGCATGTACCAGTGTAACATTTTAAATATCTTTGCAAAACATACACTGTATTGATTTTCAGTACTGATGGCGGGAGAAAATGTTCTTGAAGGTTAAGCTAAATATGTTGGTCCCGTTAGATAGGATTTCTATGGAAGAAAAGAAGAAAAATGATTCAGGGCCATGGGAGTAAGGATAGAGCTGGAAACAGGCTGTCAAAAAATAGTTATATGTGATGATAATGGTTTTTCCATACTTTGCTTCTCTTCTGCTTCAGCAAACTTTAGGCTGCCATTTTGGTCTTATCTTATTCTGTAGTGCTCTTTGCTAATGGCATGATAGTCCAAAGTAAGTCAACACTCATCCATGACATGGTCATAGCTGAAATGGCTGATCTGGTTGGGGTGAAGTATCTGTGGGGGCTGCAATCAACTATCAGAGTCCTGTTTGATGGGGATTAATCTCTCCAGGACCTTCCCTGCTGCCCAGTTTCTTCTTTGATTGAACTGGCAAGGATAACACATCTAGGATAATCCAGGACAGTTTTACTGGAAGCCTTCAATATCAATGCTGAGACTATCTGCTGAAGTCTGACTGATGTCTTTATGACCACCTTTAAAATCATACAACTGTCTCGCAATATCATCAGCACAATACATCATACAAGGAAGGTTATCAATGTAATAATAGGCACAAAAATTAATTGGTGCCAGCCACGATGAGGGTGAATTGTAATGGTAAGATGAGTTCCCACTACTTCACTATGAAGTGATCCCCTCATCATGAATGGCACCAATTAATTTAATCTTCCTTGTTGAATTGCAATGGTAAGTTGCAATTTAGGATCAGCATTTCATCATATGAGCATTTGGAATGCAGATAACATCAACACGAGTTTTGGAGAAATGAGGTTCGTTAGTTGGCAGGAGTTATGTATCTGCCAATTTTGCACATGCTTGAATGGGATGGGCATAAAGTTTAGCTAGCTAGCACTGATGATGTTATCTACGACGGCTATCCACAAAATAGATTACATTTTGCGAAAGAAAAAAAAAACAAAGTGTAGGAAAAATTTTTATTATATACACTTGAAAGTGACACTTAATTACTACTTTTCAACATATTCACCGAACAAATTGAGGCACTTAT
>JANHFJ010005697.1:49388-60688 GCA_032468195.1 Cerberus rynchops
GCTTGTTTGTAGGTGACCAAATACTTATTTTCCACCATAATTTGCAAATAAATTCATTCCAACTCAGCCAATGTGATGGTCTGGAATTTTTTTTCTCTATTTGTCTCTCAAAGTTGAGGTCTACCTATGATGCCAATTACAGGCCTCTCTCATCTTTTTAAGTGGGAGAAATTGCACAATGGTAGCTGACGAAATACTTTTTTGCCCCACTGTATTTAGTGCAGATTTCACATCTGTGGATATAACTTGTGGTTCGATGAATAACTACCATAGATGGGATAACTGGATAGAATTATGGAAGGTACCCATAGCCCTTTTAATCCTGATAATGAACAGATGTGGTGTTTATAGACATTCTAAATTTAATTAAGTGTATCCGCCCATGTGGTGTCAATGAAATAAAAACAATCAACCATGTATTACTACACTGTAAATTTTGCAGGGCCATTCAGGCAATTTTATTTTATCTCTGTCAGGCAAACAAATGGGAAGATCAGACAAGTATCTTTGAAATTTGTTTTAGAAAACTTGAAGCTATCCAACAGTTTCTGTGTTGCCACAATGAAAATAAGATACAGGCAAAATTATATTGATTTCTCCCCAATTTTCTTGAGATATAGTTTTATAGACTAAAAATTATAGTTAAAATACTTTAATTTTGATTTTTAGATTCTGTAATTGTTTTAATTTCGTTATGGCTTCGTCTCACAAATTAAGACCAAAATACATTCAATGTTAATAGTACGCAAACTACTCTGACTTAGAGATACACTTTTCATGTCATACAAAATATATTATTTTTGCTACTTCCCTCCCAGTGGAGACGCTTTTGGACCACTGTTGTAGCAATGTACTTTCTATTTGTCTGTCTTTTATTTTGTGTTATCACTGACCAAATGAAGATTATTTTGTCTAATCCAATTCTCCTTCATTTTTCCATTAGTCTCTGTATTTGTGAAATCAAAATACAAATTTGTGTCATGTATGGAACATTTAAAATCTCTAAGTTCTTGTCACTTAAAAAAAAAATCTCAATCATTTAAGATCTCATGTAAGATCAGAACTATGTTAAACAGAAATAGTGGAAAGAACTCAGATGGCAATATCAATTCCAATTAGTTTTATTATTTCTAAGAACAGAGGCATATATAGAAATTAGTGCATTAGTTATTTAAAGAAATGTGTGTGGTTCTATTTTAAAAGCTACAACCTTGCCAAGTAAATCCTTGGGGAATTTTACTTTTGCAAAATGGCTTAGAGAGAGAGCATAAGAGATACCATTCATATAGTACTTGTTCCTCTACATTATTATATATCTAATTTAGGTTGAGAGCTTCTTCCTCTTTGTCTGTAATGCACGGAAATGAATTGGCTTGTTTTTAATAGGCAGTTAATATAAGGTGGTATTAGTAATAAAACACAAAACTATTCCTATTTGCATTATTTGTCTTTTGTAGAATGCTATAGTATCATTTGTTTTGCACTTTGCATCTATATTGGACTATTTATTATTTTTGAACTTGCTCTATTTTTTATTTGTCTCATGGTTCATCACATATAGAAGCAAGATTTGGTTTTCCTTCAAAAGAGTCAGTTGCCTGATTTTTGCAGATATGTTGCTGTTTCGTAACAAAACCACTCCATGTCTAGATAACAACTCAGCTGAAGTTCAGGAATCAAATTAATAATAAAATTTAAAAAACAGGCATGTTAGAATTGGAATGAGATTATTAAGAAATTATTTTTCAAGGGGCAAAACAAACATATCTCTGCTCTGAAACAGTGTTACTATTATGTTTATGAAAAGTGCTTAATTACCAGATAAGATATATTGTGCTTACTACTATTATAATGTATGGGATATTTATTAATTCAATATGATTCATTGGAACAAAATATAGGAACCGAAAAATATATTTGCCATTAAATATTATATTATAAAATGTCACCAGTAGTTGTAACATTTTAACAATTGGATGCTGCAGATATACTTATGCATTATAGTTGTTTTAACTTATATTAAAATCATGTTTTTATTCATTACCTAATCTTGTTATTTCTTATCCCAACCACCTCTCTTTCATCATAAATTAAATCAATTTTCTTGTTTAATAATTGGAACAAAGTTCCAGAGAGTCAGACAGTGTGTATGTACATGTAAATAATAGAAAGCTTTGAGTTTCAAACTGTAATCCACAGTCCATTAATGGCTTCCCATGCCTGAAGCAAATTTGAAAATAGAAGAAAACGCTGAAGGCAACTTTGAGAGAAACAGCCTGAAAATAATGAAATAAAACCAACCAATTGTACAATGTAATATTATTTTTATATTAAAAGAGAAGGAAAAGTGGTTCTGTTAGCGTGATTTATGAAAGCCTGAATGCAACAGTAGTTATTCTTCCTTTTATTCTCTACTTTCAATATAATTGTATAGACTACAGCTAAAATATATATTTTTGTGCAAAAATCCACGTAACTGACATATATATTATAGGTTAAATCTCTGACAACATCACACTGGGCTGAATGGATAAAAAGAGCAAAGATATGACTCAATAGAAAACAGCTTCTTGGCTTCTTCAACAATAAAGGTATTAGTTTCCCCTGTCCAGTCGTGTCCAACTCTAGGGGGCAGTGTTGATCTCTGTTTCTTAGCTGAGGGAGCCAGCGTTGTTCAAAAACGCTTCTGTGGCCATGTGGCCAACAGGACAATACGCTGAGGTGCATGGAATGCTGTTACCTTCCCACTGAAATGGTACCTATTTATCTACTCACATCTGCATGCATTCGAACTGTAGGTTGGCAGGAGTGGACAATTCACAATCATTTCCATTTTACAAATACAAAAATTGGTCAGGCAAGTAATGCCTTCTAATAAATCCTCTGAATACTCATTTATTATGGAAAAGAGCTGCTAGTGAAATTGCTTCAGCGCATGAGGATTCCATGTGGTTGGCTTCAAGGCATCAAGCTAGAAACCAGGATGCTTCATCCACCTATCCCACCATAAACATGACTGGGTGACTTTGGACCAGTCATCTTCTTTGAAACCCAACCCATTTCACAATAGGAGGAGGAAAGAGTATTATATATACCACATTGAATTATCTCTAAAAACAATAAAAGCTGGCATGAATAAAATATCTATTTTTCTCTATAGTTTACATAAATTTAAGATACCAACATCTATCGATTTACAGAACCATTTAGTCCACGTCTTTGATCCAAGAATATATGCTAATCCAACTTTAAACAGTGTTACTGAAAATTTGTTGGACATAGTGTTGCTTAATACTGTGTTACAGAATGCATGCCTTAAAACTGCTGATGGTGAACACAATGTATCTGGTATTTAGAATAGACACTGTATTTAGCTGTGCCAATAACAGCGCTATCTCCCTCTGTGGGGACAAAAAAAGGCATGTAGTGAAGCCAAATTGAAATCATTTCTGCTGATTTTGATCTCTATGCCAACAGGAAAACTGCTAGGCAATTCACAAATCTTTCTATTCTCATCCTTGGTACTAATTAATCTTTCATTTACACTTCCTATTACTAAAAGTGTATGAAGCATATGAGGTAAGAAACTATAACAGCCTCTATGGCCAAACAAAGGTGATACCATATTAAGAAATATATCAATAAATAATTGTTGGGTGTATATCTATATGAAAAATTCAGTGCACAGAGTTTAATCCCAATCTCAATTATATAGAGGTAGGATAAATGATTTCTCCTAACAGCAATCTGAAATGTGGCTGCAGTTTCGATCAGAATAGTAGGGAACCATGTTTAATATTTTCATACCAAACAGGTTTTCTCACAAACTAAATGTAGAATGATGATATAACAGAATCCCTGATATGAACATCAGCATACTTATCAGTAGGTTTCTATATGGAAATATGTTGGAAAACTAAGTGATTATACAAATTTATAGAGAAGGTGTTTTCTATATTTGATTTACAATAATAAATCCTTCATTTTCTCAGAGGTTAGGCACAGAAAATAGTGAAAATAGAAATTGTTCTAAAGAGCAGAAATCCAATACTGCTTCTGATTTAAAGTGTTTAAATAATCATACATTTATAGAGGTGAAGAACCCTTGATTTATTGCAAAAATCACTTCCATAGCAACAACATATAACATTTAGAAATAAATTCAGGCAGGGAAATGATTAATGCAAAAGTTGATTGGCTGTATATTATTTACTATATACATGCTATAAATTTACACTAGATAATTTCCCTCAATGAAATGTAGCATTGAACAATAATTATGAAAATATTAGGGAAATAATAATAAATATCATATTAATACTTTTTAAAGTAGACCTTGTAGGAAGTAATCTGTTACTCTGGTAGTGAAAAATCAGAAATCTAATAGCATCTTTTCAACCAATTAATTTTATTAAAAGCTGAAAGTTGTGGGTCAAAAAGGTTGCTTCAGATTCCTTCTATAATAAAACCAGAAAAATGCATTTTGGACATACAGATACATTAATATAATTAAAGCTCTTCAGTGATAAATCCAATTCTCAGAAGTAAGAAAAAACAAGAGTGATGCTAACATAGGAATCAATGTTATAGGTGACTGTGGGGATGTTATAATGGTCATAAGTGTGAAAAATGGTCAAAAGTCATTTTTTCAGTGCTTCAGGCAATTGATGGATCCAATAAGGTTCCATAAGCAAATTCAGTTTATTCGTGAAGCTCTCTTGCATGTTCTGGATGAGCCTTAATCATTGCCTAGAATGAATGCAACAAGGGTCTTAGTTAAAATTGTGTCTCTGTGCAATGTATGATTGGGAATCCTATAGAGCTCACTGGTATTCTGAAATGCTCTGGGAGATGAAACATTGCAAGAGATGCCTAAAGGAAGACAAAAACCAATTTCAAAGCCTTGCCTGATGGCAAAAAAAAAGTGGCAAAGCAAGCATAACTTCTATGCTAGACAGCTGTCTATTAGCTCTGTTATGGATGACCACATCTTTTCTTTGTATGTAGTGGAGAGCCCATGCAGGTTTATTGTGAAGACTATTCTACGCATCTGTTAGAAAAATACTTTAGATATGCTTGGAGTTGACTTTAGTAGAACAGATCCTATGGAAATAAATAAGGCAGTCTTGTCCAGATATTGGTGATGTGTTTCGCTCAGTTAGCCTTCAGGAAGTAGATACATTTTTTGGAAATGAACACTCTCGTTCCTGTTTTAAACTTATGTTCTTCCTAGTTGCTCAATGCCTACTGTGAGGTGGCATACAGTTGGGTTTACGCAATGCTGAATGCTCCTTTAAATAATGTGGTGGCTTGTCCCCTTCTAAACAAACTATCTTTGGATCAAACAGTTCTGCACAGTTTTCATTCAGTCTTCAAATCCCTTTTTAGGAAAGGTTGTTAAGAAAGTGGCAGATGCATAGCACCAGGGAGCCTTGAAGAAGTAGATTTCTCTTTCCAGTCAAATTCTGGAGCAGTTACCATCCATTTTTATGAATGTAAGATGGGCATATCTTTTCTAAATAAATATATTTTCCTAGTATTTTATTCCATCAATTATTTAACAATTGGGAATTTTTTGAAAATTGATATTTATAAATAAAAAACAGTTAAACAAATATAATGAAGAGGACTGTAGTCACAAAAAGGTGTAGGATTTTATATATACATATACACACACATGCACGTGCGCACACACACACACACACACACATATGCCTTTTTCATTATTTACATATTAACATTATCAGTCAGAGCCTTATGTTGCAAAAGGAATGAAATGCATAATACATGCCTTGAATATAGGTAGTGATGTCTGGAATTTAGCCTGAAATTATGATTATAAGGCACAGTGGTCATTATGCAGATCAATAATATGACCAATTTTATAAACTTTTTTTCTGCAGAGGTCATTAAGCAAGTACCATGACTGTTAAACAAATACCATAGCCATTTACTTCTGGAAACATTGGTAACTAGCCAATACAGTCAAAATTTGTGGTCAAATGATTATAGTCACTGCCAACAGCCATAAATGGAAGCTGGTTGCCAAATACCCAAAATGCAGTTAGGTGACTATGTGAAGGGTTGTTTTTCCCAATGGGTATTTCTTTCCTGGAAATCAAATGTAAACACTGGAAACTGACATTACCCAACATTATGATCATGTGACCATGGGATTCTGCAAACAGTCGTACATGCAAACACCAAAAATGTGATCTTGCAAGCAGTACGCCCATGAGAATTTCAAAAAAAAAAAAAAAAAGTCGTAAGTAGTTGTAGAGAGATCGGTTGTAATTTCAAACAGCCACTAACAGTTGTCAAGTGAGGACTACCCTACCAGTGGAAAGAGGCATAGATTCATCCTTTTCTTCCTTCAAACCACTGTTTCATGTTGAACTATGCCCATCCATTATGTGTCACCAATGTACTCAAATGATAATTGATGCCACTATAGTGGAATCAAAAGGAACAATATCATCATATATGTCAATAAAGAGATAATTATAAGTGAACCTGCTTGAAGTTGTTCAGTTACATTTCAGGAGACACAGGAAAAAAAAAGAAACATATAGAATGTTTTTAAAATGATTTAATTTTCACAGCCACTAGTATTTAGTTCATTCGAGATTTGGACCAATAAAAAGAACTTTATATCAATTTTCATTAATAGAAATTTGTTATTTTTATGAAGTACTGAAATAAAAATCTGATTGTCTAGGTAGGTAAGATAAGAAGCTATGGTCAGTTAGGCTGGAATGACACAAGTAATTTAGTATGCTAGATACTGTTACCCAGATACTGGCAAAATATTGTCAAAAACCAGAACCTTCAAAAGGTATCTATTCCACAAGCCAAAATTTAAATTACACTGTCAGAACGGATTAATGAAAAACCTGTCACTATTCTATTATAGGGACATCTCTATATCATCAATCAAAGTTTTTCTGAAAGCCCAGAATATTGTCAGAATCTCTTACAGGCTTTAACCGATACAACAAATGCTTCAGCAGAATTCTTGTTTGGTTAAATTATTCCAATATCCAAAGCCTGATAAATAATGCCATTTTGTAAACTGCATAAATACCAGATACTTTTTCTTAAATGAATAAATAATACTTAATCACATGTAATAGTTGTCCACTATATCCAGCTTTGAAGGAATAATAAATAAATTATTAAATGATAGCTTTTAAAATGTCTTTAGCGGCTGTCTTAGAGTAAATGAGCCACACAGCCTATCTCCATTACCAATGACATTTAAAAAAATATTTTAAGATGAGCTACTCAGAACGTTGAAAGCATGTTGTACGTGGTATTTTTAATCATAAAATAGCCATTTATTAGAAGCTTCATTTTTTTACCCTATATCTTACCATACATGCTTCCTAAGCAATCCTACTGCATTTTATTGCATGCAATTAATTATTACATGTTGCCTGACACTGGAAGGAAAGTGAATGATAACCAGCAGCTAGGTGGATAGACTTAGTTATAATGGTATTAAATATTACACTAGAAGACCTGAAAGATCAGGTTAGGGACAGATTTTCATGGAGAAAATCTATCTATATTGTTGCTAAGAATTGACAACTTTACCATCAATCAAACACACAAACAATTTTCCTAATATATCCAAGTCTCCCTTCATGTAACATAGTAAGGAAAAGCATATTCTAATGCACAGCCGTTTCTCTTCTTTTAGCAAACATTTATTGTTTGAACCAAAGCAAACCGAAAATATAAAAATCAGATAAGAGATTATTTTATATTCATTCTGTCCATTAAGCTGTGACTGCACATTATGAATTTTTACCTTAAATTATCAGATGTAAAAGATTCAATTTTCTTGTTTAGTATAGATTAAAATGGATTAAAACTCCTTTAAAATTCCTAGTTTGGAAGGATTTTTTTTCCTTCCTAAAAGACAAACAGGTTTTAAAAGAACACATTCTTCTTGTTCCTTGGAGATTGAACAGATTTTCTCACATGTCTGCTGAGTCTGCCCACTGGTTTCTTTTATTTTCCTTATTTTTTTATTTTTTTTCCCAGTATGAGGAAGTACTGGGAATGGACATTTTAATAATAGTGTTGTCCTATTCCTTGCCATTATATTTATGAATGAGTCTCTGCATATATTTGTCTTTTTCAATTATTTCTTTATTAAAAGTGCTCACTCAAGATACAGTACTTTAAAGGTTGCAGTTGTGGTTTAAAAGAATAATGAAAACTTTCAAAATCATTTATATTATCAGTATCTCATTCTAAAAGGCCCAGCTAATTATGTTAATATTTTCTTTTTATCTCTATGACATTTTATGTATAACATAAAATGTGATTACTATAAATTCCCCCTTATAGCACAGTATTGCTTTCACCAGTGAAATTAAGCCACCATCATCAAAAGTAAATTACTTACATGTTATAACAATTCTTCAATTTTTTTATAGCAAAAAAAAGTAACCTACCTAAGGAGATGAAAGGAATAATTCCTTTTTCCCAATTCTATAATTATTTCTACAATCTATCAACTGCTGCTTTATCATTTTTCCACATTTAAATTCCAAATCTACTAATCATTCATTTTCTTCATAAATGCTATAACTCAATTACATGGCACCACTGAGCAGAGGTCAGTTGTTAATGCAGCTATATATTTTCAGTGTTTTTATTATTTCTTACTATTCAGAGAGATAATGGATGGCATTTCAGAGGTGAGTTCACTGAATGAAGGTATGAAATTAGAGTGTTATTTTATGTCCATTTCCAATACATACTGTGTGCAGTAAGATTGATACAGTAAAGGACTAGTATTAATAGATTAGGAGAAACAATAGTGTTCCCCTGAGGCTGCATGGTTGCAGAGCCCACTTTTTACATACTGTACTTAGCTAAAAACAATTTATGATGCCATAAGCATTTTTTTTTCTAAATCAGCCAGCTTGTTAAAAAGCCTGAAATTAATTTGGACCACAAGGAACACGATTACCCAGCTGGTTACCATGTCTAGGACCCTTGCCTGCTCCTAACTTAACACTTTAACCACTGCTGTAAAGTATACGAACACGATGAACACCACAACTAATGGTTTTCCCCCATTTCAGTCTATTGCACAAATTTAATTTAAATAATTGATTTCACTCTCTCACTTTCCAGCCATATGTGCATACATGCATACATAAATGCACCCCGAGAGGCATACCTAGCAAAATATCTCCACTTCCTCTCATGCAAGCTTTTCATTGATCTCTCATTTCTTCTAGTGGAAACTTAGGAATATCCACATGGGGTTTGTAGGAAAGAAGCGTAAAATTAAATTTATTTCATTATCAAAACACTCCTATCATCCTACTAATAACTGTGAAGTAAGTACATTTCTTCATTTCATGATAAATAGGAATAATTTGAAAGCCAGCAGTGGAAAGGAGAATAACAATCTTCCCTTATTCTCTTTTTCTCCTACCTTGTTATATGATATAAGAAGCAGAAACCAGTGACTTTGGGAAAGCAATGAACAGATGAATCGGGGCAGAGGGAGAGAAAAAAGAGACAGACAATTCAGGGCTGCAAGAGTTTTCCTCAACACTGTGTTTGCTTTCTATCTCTTGATCACCATTGGGTTATACCAGAATATCAATCAGCAGATAATCGTTGTTAACAATATTCCCTGCCCCTCCCAGCAAAGGAAGAATCAAAACCAAATAATACTCCTTCTGATGTTACCTCTCACTACAGATTGATAGAGGGGAAATTGTGGGAAATACAATGGGACGAAAAAGTTGAAGAAGGGGGAAGCAATGGAGACATGGGTGAGCCAGCAAAATGAGGAGGAGGGGATAAAAAACAGATGGGATCGGATGGAATGAAAAGAGTGATAAAGGTGATAATTGGTCCAGAGGCTAATCCTAACACAATTATTTTACTTAGGGGTATCCTTAGAAAGTTCTGCTCAAAGATAAGCATTTTGTTTTGTCATGTTTGTACTATTGGACAAACCTTTTATCACCTATATTTTATGTTGTAATGATGTAAATAGAGTGCACAAAGAATACTTGGCTTTAAAGAAATATTCCTGAAACATAAAAAGGCAAAAACAAGAAGGAATTGGATGTATTCAAAACCATGCTACCTTTTACAGTGTAATTTTGGCTAATGAAAACAAATGAAAAATCATTTACTGCCTATAAAGGCAATCTGTGCTATTCTCATTGTCCTATTTCTTTCCAGTCCCACAATATTTTACTACTTTTATATGCCATTAGTAAAACTGAGGTATCTAACTTAAATATTCATAAAAAAATGTGAATCAAAACCCAAATTCTTTCTACAGATTTTTAGAGGGGAAAATTGTGGGAAATACAATTTGGGGTGGGGGAGTTGAGAAAGGTGGAAGCAACTAAATACCATATTAATATTAAGATTGAATATTCAAAAAAGAATGGAAAAGGATCGATGATATTACTACCCAAAAAAAAAAAAAAAGTCCTGGTATGGGCCAGTGTTAATTAGCCACAATCTAGTTACTATTGTTTCTAGTTCACTGAAGCACAGCTGATCAGCAACAGTTTTCAAGAGAGTACATGTCCATGGGTTACTATAATCCTTCTGCTGCTGCTTTAGTGAATGCCAGGAACAGCATCTGGCTGTGAATTCATGTTTGTAGAAACACCATTTCACAATGAGGAACTGCCCAAAATTGAAATGAAAGCTTACAATACTAGGTCTGCAAAACAAAAACAAAACAACTATTTGCTATAGAACAGGTCCGTCTAATGAATTATTGATTTAATCAGTGTGCTAATCAGGACTATAATCAGAAGCAAATTTGTAATGTATTAGGTATGCTCCAGTTTCATGGTTTTAGAATGTGGCCTTGAAAAGTACTGTTTTTAAAAGTTGAGGGGTAATGAATGTAGTTATGAATAATCTTTTAGATGAGAAACAACTCAAAAACTATTGGTTTAGTTAGCAATGAGACACTAGGTACAATTATTTTTTAATTATTTTTTTTCCAAGTTAAGAAGATTCTGCCACTCCACAGAATCTGTCTACTTCATTCTTAAATATTAGTGTCGTTTATAATCTGCAGTTAAACTAGTGTAATGAGTTTAATAATCATGATGATTACATATGCTTTTAATAAACACTTTAAAAATTAAATACTTTCAAAAACATAGCTGAATATAAATTAATCCAAATGAATCATTTAATCTAAGCAACAGTTATTCCATTTTTGTATTTCAGTAGCTTTTAATTTTAACTTGACAAATGAAATTAAATTATAATACAATTAATATTTAACC
>JANHFJ010005697.1:60788-74169 GCA_032468195.1 Cerberus rynchops
AGATAGATAGATAGATAGATAGATAGATAGATAGATAGATAGATAGATAGATAGATAGATAGATAGAAAGAAAGAAATAGATAGATAAATAAATGAGTGAGTGAGTGAGTGAGTGAGTGAGTGAGTGAGTGAGTGAGTGAGTGAGTGAGTGCCATAGATAGTATTTAGCCCTCTGAAACTGCACTGAAACTTTTTAGCATTTTGTTGTAATTAAATTGGGGTGCGTTGTTATTTTGGATTTCCCCATTCAATTATTCATTTTGGTAGAAATTTTTCAACTAAATTTTTATTATAGCTTTGTTTACTTTCCCAAAAAAGTATTTTTTTATATCTGTGTTTACATATTTACCAAAAAACCTACTGCATATCTTTATTTTAACTGATATTTCAAAGCGTGAAAGTATCAATGATGAAAACTTATTTTAATAACAGCTTTCAAATACCTACAAACTTGTTCTCTAAAAATATTTTATTCAAATCTGCCCTGCCTTTTTAACTATATTAAATATCCCATAATTGAATATATTTGTCCATACAGTCCAAAATTTTTCTGAGAAGTAATGTGGATATAGATTTTTAAAATCTTGATAAATAATAAAGTATCAATGTATATTTCATTTCAGTGAATGCAGTAGATATAAAGTCTATACATCACTGTTAAAAAAACTGGTTTTTTGAGATGTAAAAAAAATCAGATCAAAATAAATCATTCAGATTTTTCCATTTTTAATATACTGTGCATTCAGAAAGTATTCAGACCTCTTTCACTTTGTTAATTTTGTTATGCTGCAGCCTCAAATTCTACAATTACTGAAATTCATTTTTTCTCATTAAAACTCAGTACTCCATGACAAAGAGAAAATAGAATTTTAGAAATGTCTGAATTTATTAAAAACAAAAAACTGAAATATCACTTTGCACCATAAGTATTCGGACAAATACTATCTTTGCAACAAAATTTGAAATTTGGTTCACTTTATTTATTTAGTTCAAGAAATTTAGTTCTATTTCTCTTTATCATTGCTGACATGTTTCTACATCTTGATTGGAGTTGACTTGTAGTAAATTAAATTGATTGGTCATTATTTGGAAAGGCATATGCCTCTCTATAGAAGGCCTCTCAGCTGACCTTGCATGTAGCAAAGCAAAAACTTTGAGATCAAAGGAACTGCCTGCAGAACTCAGAAACAGGATTATTGCAAGGCACAGATTTGGGGAAAGCTACAATCAAATTTCTGCTACATATTGAAGGTTAAGAGCACAATGGCCTCCATAATTCTCAAATGGAAGAAGTTTGGCACAACCAGTACTCTTCCATAGATAATTGCCTGGTCAAATTGAGCAATCAGGGGAGAAGGGCCTTCGTAAGACATGTGACCAAGAACCCAATGGTCACTTTGACTGAGCTCAAGAGGGTCTAATGCCAATGTGATATTTTAGTTGTATTTTTAAATAAATTTACAGACATTTCTAAATTTCTGTATTTACTTTGTCACTTTGGGCTACTGAGTGTAGATTAATGAGAAAAAATGAATTTCAACAGCTGCAGAATCAGGCTGCAGAATAACAAAATTGTCAAACGTGAAGGGGTCTGAATACTTTCTGAATGCACTATAACATGCAAGCAGTAGAATTCAATTAAAAATGAACTGAAATCTTTTAGATGGGAAAATAACAATAAAAAACCTACAACTTTCAGTATCTCCATGGTCACATGATTACCATTCAAGTACTTGAATATATGTTGAACTGACATATATTTACAATAGTTGTAGCATCCTGAGACCACATGATTGCCATTCTGACTTTCTCAGGGGGCTTCAAACAAGAAAGTCAATGGGGAAAATTAGGAGCCATAGCAAAAGAGGTCATAAAATCAGGCGCTGTCACATGATGACTCACTGAACAACTGAATTGTTTAGCAGAAGTTCCAGAACCTAACCCCAGAAAAAAATTGCCTCTCTACCTATTTCAAAATGATCTATGTGATATGGCCAACCTAGTTTTGGTTCTTTCCTAAAAATGTAAATGCAGCCAAAGAATGCCCACTATAATTTAGATATCAAAAGGCCAGATTATATTCTTTTAAGGGAAAACTATAAACATCACATAAAACAAGAATACTTTTAAAACTTACTTCATGATATATTGAAGGTTTAGATAAAGATGGAATTGTAAAGCTTAGGATCCTACTGTTGCCCTGTTTGTCAACTATTTCCTGTGAAGAAAATAATCAAGTTATTTATGTGTTTCATAAAATGCATATCAACAAACATCAAGCTTCCGAATCATGCCATATTTATTATTATAAGAAAAGATGGAAATTTATACATTATGTTTATAACTACATATATAATTTATAAGTAGGGAAATCTAAACATGTCTCATTTATTTAATCACATTTATGTAATGCCCATCTTGTTCACAGAGTAATTGTGAAATCTTAATTCTTTACTTCCAGGGCATTTAACTACAATGCACCCTTTGAGTCATGTATGATATTTTATTACTTTGAAAGAAATTGTTAAAAATCATAACAAGGCAATCTTGTGTGAAATAATATGAAAATGGGAGTAGCAGCAATATATGTTTTCATTTCTTTATTTACTGTATGAAAAAAAACTATTAAAATGCGACAAGACATATCACTTAAAATTAGGGATTGTTATTTTAAAATGTTTTTGAAAGCAGTATATCTAGTTCTGTAAGATCATTGCAGAGACCATTCACATATTTAAGAGTATTTAAATGCATTAGATTATTAGTATATTCTAATAAAATGCTATTTAGATTTTTTAGTGGCATTATTGATTTTGCTCTGCCTATTCAGCATTTATTAATTAAACTTATTGCTCCAGAAGCTATTTATTGTTTTCTGCCTAGCATTTAATGCAATTGTCTCTTGAACCTTTAGACCAGAAGTACCCAGGGGGTACTTAGATCTGTCCCACAGGGCTGTCCTGGAAACATTGAAGGACTGGCCCACAGTGCTCTGCCAGTGAAAATGGAGCTCAGGAGGGCCACACAACATAGCTCTCCCAAGCTCCGTTTTCTCTGGAAGAGGGTTGCAAAAGGCCATCACAACTGAAAATGGAGCTCCGGAGCCCATTTTTGCTGGCAAAGCACTCAGGCCGCCACAGGTGCCCCCAACATAAGTGATGTAGAGCTGGCTACACCCACCCTGCCCCCTCGCCCACCCCACCTGAGGTCAAACACAATCCTGATGCAGCCCTCAATTAAATTGAGTTTGACACCACTGCTTTAGACTTTATGAGAACTTGTTTTCCTTTTTAGATGTATATTTACTACACAGAAAATAACTTCATACATTTGATAAAATAGCTTCTGGCCCAAGAAAGCATATACCCCAATGAAAGTTTCAAGATTGCTTTTACATTAATAGTAAGGATAATGTTCTAAGTGGAACTAAAAGTTTTGAAACAGCAGTTAAATTTCCTTATTTTTACAGAATCAAAACATTACATATTAAAACTTTATATATGCCAGCAGCAGTGGTATAATCAAATATTACTGGTAAAAAAATGAATACCTTTAACATCGCTCTCATGGGTGTTTTCGGGACATTATTACAGATAACATTATATACAATAAACAAAAAGTAATTACACTACTACTACTATAATGTACAATATTATCTAAAGCAAGCAAAATATATTTCTAAAGCAAACAAAAAATGTATATACTGTGTATCACATGTGAGTACACCCTCACATTTTGTAAATATTTAAGTACATCTTTTCATGTGACAACACTGAAGAAATGACACTCGGCTACAATGTAAAGTAGTGAGTATACAGCTTTTATAACAGTGTAAATGTGCTGTCCCCTCAAAATAATGCAACAACAGCCATTAATGTCTAAACTGCTGGCAACAACAGTACACCCCTAACTGATAATGTCCAAATGGGACACAAAGTGTCAATATTTTGGGTGGTGCCTTAACACTGTTAGGCATGGAGTTCACCGGAGCTTCACAGGTTGCCGCTGGAGTCCTCTTCCACTCCTCCATGACAATGCCACAGAGCTGGTGGATGTTAGAGACCTTAAGCACCTCCACCTTCCATTTCAGGATGCCCCCCAGATGCTCATTATGGTTTAGGTCTGGAGACATGCTTGGCCAGTCCATCACCTTTACCCTTAGCTTCTTTAGCAAGGCAGTAGTGGTTTTGGAGGTGTGTTTGGGGTTGTTATCATGTTGGAATACTGCTCTGCGGCCCAGTCTCCAAAGGGAGGGGATCATGCTCTGCTTCAGTACATCACAGTACATGTTGGCACTCATGGTTCCCTCAATGAACTGTAGCTCCCCAGTGCCGGCAGCACTCATGCAGTCCCAGATCATGACATTCCCACCACGCTTGGCTGTAGGCAAGACACACTTGTCTTTGTACTCACCACCTGGTTGCCACCACACATGCTGAACACCATCTGACCTAAGTAAGTTTATCTTGGTCTCATCGGACCACAGGACATGGTTCCAGAAATCTATGTCCTTTGTCTGCTTGTCTGCTGCAAAACGTTTGCGGGCTTTCTTGTGCACCATCTTTAGAAGAGGATTCCTTCTGGGATGACAGCTGTGCAGACCAATTTGATGCAGTGTATGCTTATGGTCTGAGCACTGATAGACTGACCCCCTACCCCTTCCACCTCTGCAGCAATGCTGGCAGCACTCATGCGCCTATTTCCCAAAGCCAACCTCTGGATATGATGCTGAGCACAGGCACTCAGCTTCTTGGGTCGACCATGGTAAGGTTTGTTCTGAGTGGAACCTGTCCTGTTAAACTGCTGTTGGCCATCGTGCTGCAGCTCAGTTTCAGAGTCTTAGCAATCTTCTTACAGTCTAGGCCATCTTTACGTAGAGCAACAATTCATTTTTTGAAATCCTCAGAGTTAATTGCCATGAGGTAGCATGTTGAACTTCCAAAGACCAGTATGAGAGTGAGAGCGATAACACCAAATTTAGCACATCTGCTCCCCTTTCACACGAGACCTTATACCACTAATAAGTCACATGACACCGGAGAGGGAAAACAGATACTTGGGCCCCATTTGGACATTATCACTTAGGGGTGTACTCATTTTTGTTGCCAACGGTTTAGATATGAATGCCTGTGTGTTGCGTTATTTTGAGGGCAAAGCACATTTACACTATTATAAAAGCTGTATACTCACTATTTATATTGTAGCCAAGTGTCATTTCTTCAGTGTTGTCATATTAAAATATATACTTAAATATTTACAAAATGTGAATTTAATCACTTCTGTGATACTGCATATACCAGATTTCTATTCTTCAGTAAGTGACTGAAAAATTTGTCAATGAGAGTTTATTTTTTGCATGCTGATATAATAAAGTGAATAAAGTAAATCACCTGAATTCATTTAACTCCCTCCCACCTCCACATACACACTTTCTGTAAAAAAGCAAGACCTCTAAACAGGTTTTATTGATTTGAAAAACAATAAAACCTGTTTAGGAGTCTTGCTTTTTCACAAGTAATATTTCAACAAAACAAGATAATGAGGATGAGGTACCACACAAAATTACTGCTGCCTAGCTGATAACTGAGAATTCAACTATGTGTCAGAGTTGTGACTGGTTCCTCATTATGGAATTCTCTATAAGACATTTCTGATATCTTTCTTACTAAGTTTTAGAAACTACTCACTAAAACAGATACAGTCTGTTAATGTTCTATTTACTCTTTTGCTTCTATGATTTTTTTTGGTAGCTGTTGATTATATGATTAACCTAGATAGTTCTAACTTCCACATCTTTCATTTAGATACCTTAAAATAAAATTTTAAAATCCAGCTCTAACAAATAAGCTTTTAAAATTCAATTGTAAGGAATTGAAATTCATATTGACCCAATATTGTGTTTTTTTTAAAAAATACTTAAGAATTAGATGAAGGAATGGTTATCACCTTATATATTTGCCAAGTTACTACATGAATAGATGGAGATGGAAATAAACATAGTTCTCATTGATAGAAAGTCTTTTATATTAAACTGACAATTGGCTGTTTTGGAAAATTCTAATTTTGAATTGAATACTTATTGTAATTCCTAAACAGTGCTATTTTCTTTCCTCTTCTGAGGTTATTTCATCCCCTCTCTCATCCACATTCAGGTTAGATCTTCCTTTTTCTTCCCTTCCCTATCCAATACAGGTACCCCTTTCACTTTCCCCATATCTTTTGTGCTGTTTCTAAGAAAGGACAAGTACTATGTATTGTTAATATTTTTCTTGTGCATTACTGGCTTTTGTGTAAGAAAAATAATGTTTTTTGAGGGTCCTGATATTGCCTGGACTGAGGAGGAATCAATGTCCTTGGGTCTAATTATGCCTATGCAGCCTCTTTCTGTTCATACCATAGATTATGTGGATCTCCCCTGTTCTCTGAGGAGCTCTGGAAGATGAAACGAGAAGAAGATGGCTAGACAAGAGCACTGCTGGAGAAAAATATGGAGTCAATCCATCTGAACATGGGTAAGAGCCTTTTTTTAAGGGGCTGCAATAAAAATAGAAAAATGTAATCATTTTTTTCCACTTGTCCACCAATAGCTGTCCAGTGGTCTTGTTTACAGTAACTCACTCCTGGAGGAGAGGGACTGGAGGAACATTTACCAGATGGTATGAAAACTACTCTAGAAATCTGTTGGATAAAACACTCAGATTCCGAGTGAAGACTCTAGCTGTGCAGATCCCTTGGTGATGATTGGGGCATGTCTGGTGTAGTTATTTGGGATGGGTATGAACTTGTAATCTGAAGGAAGTAGACAGGATCCTAAATATTGTATGCATATTAAATTAAGTCATTTTGTGGCATCAGAATGTCTTTCCCTCCTGCTCGATAACTTACAACTGGATATACAGTAAGTGATGGCAAATGTTTCCTTGAGGGAGAGAATGGCAATTAAAGAGTCCCCTTTTAAAAAATCCTTCACTGGGTCCAATAATAATATACAATTTTGTCCTGTTTCCAAGCTTTCTTTTTGGGGAAGATAATGAGAAGGTATTATGCTTGTAACTACAGAGGACCCTAGATGAAACAGATTATCTGGATTTATTTCATACTGGGATAGAGCACTGAGACAGCAATGATCACCTTTCCTGATGACTTCTGGTGGGACCAGGATGTAGATAGTATATTTATCCTAGCCCTTAATCTTTTTATACCATGTTCATGGTAACTTTCTGAATCAGTTTGCGATTAAGGGTGTGTGTGTGTGTGTGTGTGTGTGTGTGTGTGCGATGTTACATTGGTTCTTCTCTTTCATTTATGACAATTTCAGTCAATGATGGTAGAAAAGGAGAAATCTAGCTCAGGGACTCTGTATTGCATGGTTTTCCAGGGAACTGTTTTCTCTCTGTTCTTATTTAACATCTTTATAAAATCACAGCAAACACTGATTATGGGTTCAAGGCTGATGACATCCAAACATCTCCACTACACAGCAGTATATTCTTTCCCGGTGGCTGGAGGCTGTGTAATATCATCTGGATGAGGTGACATGGTATCTAACTCCATGCTATGGAGTGGCTAACGTGGAGTGACCAAGTATCTGTGGAGCTCTGGATAGGGAAACATAAACTTTGACTCAATCCTCATAAGATCAAATGGCTGTTTGGTTTTAGGGCTCTAGTTCTGGGGACTTTCCATTTTTGGTTCTGCATACTGTAGGATCACAGTTCCCTAAACAGCACTGTGACATGGGCTTCTCTTGGTGCCTCATCTCTTGCTGGAAAACCAGATATTATGGACAGGAAGATTTTTGCACAAATCTGTCTTGTATTATATCCACAACCTTTCCTCGATGAGAAACCATAAACATGTTCACTCATGGCTTAATTACCTACTATACTACAATATGCTCTATAGAGGTCTGCCTTTGAAAACCACGACGAAACTATAGAGGTCCATAATGCATTGATGTGAGTAGTTATAGAAGAATAATAGAGCTGGATTGATTGTACAATAGTACTTAACAGATTACTTTTCCTCACCTACAATGAAAGGCTAAAGTGTTTGGGACTCTTCATTTAGGGAATAAAGTAACTAAGGAAAGACATGACTGACATATATAAAATCAAGCAAATATTGAGAAAGCAGAAAAAAAGAATTTATTTTCCTTTCTCAAAATAAGAGAGGTTGGAGTCTTCCAAAGAAAGAAGGTTATAATAAAACAGAAGAAAAAAAATACTCCTTTACACAGGCCATTTATTTATATGAATTAACTAGGAAAATTAATTATCTCAAAAGATGATCTAGCCAATGACCTGAATGGTTTTAAAACAGAATTAGATAAATTCATGATAGACCTGCCAGTCTTGAAGACCTATCTCTAAGCAGAGGCCAGCTTGTCTACTAGGTGTAGAAGAAGACATTTTTGTAGTTTCTGCTTGTAATCATATATCTACCTGGCCACTGTGAGAAATAAAAATCTGGACTAAGATGTTATTTGGCCTGATCTAGCTGTTTTTTTGTTCCTATGACCACCAAACAAAACAAATAAAAAAAAGAAAGAAAGCTGTTTCACAGTGCAATACCTAGAACTACCTAATAGTCTTAAATTGGCTAGTTTTATCTAGTCTAAAATTATTCTATACCAAAATCAAAAGGCCTGTTAGAACTCACAGTAGGTAAAAGCAGCATGTTGTTGTTTTAATAAAATGTAACAAGACTTTATAAATAACTTGCAGAGAAAATAAAAATCCTAAAGTACCGTACTTTATTACAGCATTTTCTCTTTAAATATGATGGTGGTTCTCAACACAATATTCAAAGTCCTGATAAAGGAAAACTCTACATAATTCGATAAGCAAAGTTTAAATCTGCTTAAAAGAAGCAGGATAATTCAATCTCATTTTTACAAAGTTTTATCCAATGAGTTCATGGCATTCTCATTTAAAATTTGAAAAGTAATTTTTTTTAAAAAATAGTCCTTTTAGAATAATTTTTATCTTTTTGTCTCCACTTTTAAAATGTATAATTGCATAAATGTGCTATATCAGAGATAATTATATATTGGTAGAAGTGTTAAAAATGTCTTTGGTTTCACCTTACGCATAAGCATTCCAGCTGGTCATTAACTATCTGGAACAGGCCCAACTTTTTTACTGTCATTGATCCATACACATGTACAATTTCAGAGTTTGCTCTTTTAGAAATGTAATTCACTTTCCCATTGTTATCCCAGGGAAAGAGTTTCCCCAAAAAACCAAAGTTATTTTGAACACTTTTTTTGTTTATAAACAATACTATGAAATTAAATACAAAATTAAGTTTCAGTCTATCACACGGATTTCATTATTTGAAGGAATACTTTAAAACCGAACTTTAGACTAAGTTATAATATCTAATTTACAGGAAATTATTAGTAATAAGTAAAAATGACAATCTTGGCAGAGTGGCCAAAATTTCTCCATACATTCATTCATTAAAAATAATTAAATATATGAAGTAATAGCACATTACAGTTCATAATTTTTAGAGATCAGGTCAACAATTACTTATGCTGAACACCAACTTTAAATGTGTATTGATCACTACTTGCACTGTAAAAAAAAATATCCTCAGTTTAGTTCTTTAAGTGATTCCCACAACAGCTTGTATTTGGAGTTATACCAAAATCAAAGTTCCTGGAAAAAATTACAGTAAGGATGCTAGATTTCTATTAATAATTTAGTCAAAAAATACTATTTTATTACAGAGAAATTAAATTATTTACAAGCTCTCACTTAATACGATAAAGTCCTAGTAAAAAGTGCATGTATTAATATAGGGACCATTTCAATAAATAGGAAAATACTGCTTGATTAAATGGCCCTATCCTAATATAAACAGTGTGTCAACAAAACTCAGTCAAGCGGCTTTCTATCCTACCCCACATCTTTCCATCATTCATTGAAAAACCAAGAGTACAGCTTGGAGAAGATCATGTGTAAACAAAACAGATCTAATGAATTCTTCATTCAAAAGGAGATCTCATCTTCTAATTAATTGGCACACTAATTGCCCGGAACGCTATAGTAATCCTAGACTTAGAACCTAGGTGCTACATTACACAGAAGTCTTCTCACACTCCACAACACTGCCTCAGATTTGTCAGTTCTGCTTGATTTGTTCCAATAGTGTATTCCACAACAGCTGTTGGAAATAATACATTGGAACAGCTGCTGTGACAGACACAAAGGAGCTGGAATTTTAATTGGCCTCAACATTGCACTGCTTGTTTTCCAAAACTCAAAAAAGGAAATATCCAATGAATTGCCTAATAAAATTAAGTGATGTTTGCCTTCTGGTAAGTAAGGTAAGGTTTTATTTTGGACACACATTTTTGCTACACTTGACTCCTTGAAATGACTGATCACAAGCAAATAAAGAGTAGTGGGAATTCCCAAGTGAATAAGAGCAAAATAACTAAATAAGTAAGTCTGTAGCTAACCCTTTTAAATCCTGGCTGAGAGACAAGGAGAATCCTACAGTGCCTCAAGTTCGAGTCCAAAGACCCTTACCAGAAGCCTGAATATGCCAATATGCCAACAAACAGTTCCTTCACAGTAAATTGAATTTATCCTCTGTATTGTAATTGCTGCAAAGATTAAAATCCTTTTTTTAAAAAACTGGAAATGTCATTTGATCTCCTGTCTGGAAGAATGGCTAACTAACCAAGTTGTGGGAGACAAGTTTTGATGTCTAGAACATTTTTGCTCCTTACAATAAACACTGCATAGTATTCAACTCAAACTGAAAACCATTTGTAGGCTACAACTTAATTCACAAATTTATTGCATATGCAAAACAGGATTTTGTATTGTATATATAGACAGAAGTTGCACTTCAATTTTACAAGGTATTTAAATAGATTCTTAGTATTATGAATATAATTTTTAATAATTTACAGTTCTACACAATAATTTATACTATATTGAACATGGTCTTTGATATTTATTCCTAGCTTAGAGCTTAATAGTGCAATATAATATATTAAATTATTTACAACTAGTTCATAATAATCTAGAAAACTGTAACATTGGTGATATTTGAAAATGTTTGTTAATTTTTTAAATGGCTGGTTATATATTTTCTTCAATGCTTATAAAACTATAAATAAAATATAACAAAACTGTTCATTATGACCAGCCTAGGGCTTTGGGGTTTCGTTTTGGGTTTATTCAATATGGATACAAAAAGAGAGTAGAGAAAGCAGTCTTACTTTCAGCATCTGCACAAAGTAGGAAGTACAGGAGCACTACTATTGGCCTGGCTATGTGCATCATCTGACAGCTTGGCACCAGCATGCTTCAACAGCTTTGGTCACTGGCTTAGAAGCCACTGCGAGTATCTCGAACCTGAAATTCCAGATGAAGAACTTTCAAAGCCTGAGAGGAGCAAGAAATAAAACAAAAGAGAGAGAGAGAGAGAGAGAGAGAGAGAGAAAGATAGAGAAAGAGAGAGAAAGACAAACGTTCAGAATGCTTTGCTTTTCCCCCTCCAAATACATCCACCAAATATAGTATTAACAATAAAGGTAAAGTGAAGACTCTGGAGATTGGGATTAGCCTTGCAAAATAAATTAAAAATTGTTCATTTTAACAGCATTTATAAAAAGGCCAAATAATCATTTCCCAAGGCAACCTATACTGGGATAAATTATTCCTGTGTGCTACGAAATACTTTCTTAGCAACATGAGATGGAGTTATTTCTAATGATATCCTAGTTTAATATTTGACTGAATAAAACATATTGATCCTTTAAAGTAACATTTACAAGGAATCAATTTCCAGAACAAAATTCTGGTAAAAAACAATATACCAGAAGATGATTTCTTTTCATCAAATAAGAATGAAAGGGCCAAATCTGCTTCTGCTCCTAAAGGGCTATCCGCATCAGCATGTGTGTATTAACCACTGTTTCTCTGACTGTAGCATAAAGCAAACTTTCTGCTTTGTCTCTAGTTTAGTACTGTATGTAAATTATGTAATTCATAATTAAATTATAAATATCTCATATTCTGGGTCAGTTTAATTTCATATCTCATATATGAATTAATGAATAATACAGAGTGAACATCTGCTATTAAGAAGAAACAAATTTTGCTGTGCTTTAACTATATTAGCAATAAACAGAAATGTATGTTCCACCTCCCTTGGAGAAAATTTTAGCTATATCTCAAAACAGAATTCTTGCACTAATTGTTCCACAATTATAGCTTCTAAAAGTAGTAATAGACACTGTTTGGCAGCTCATTTCAGAACATAAAGAGAAAAACATTATAATAACACAAAAATATATATTCACTGCATGCCAAAAAGTGTAAAAGGAATAAATAATAGTAATGATAATAGCAGCACACCTTTGCATATTCATAAGCAACATTAAAAAAAAAAGTTTATAGTATAGAACAATATTTTGAAAAATCTATTTGAGGAAAGAACAAGAGAAGCAGATGTTACAAATGCACTATCATAAAACTCTTTCAAATTATATTCCTGATTTGATTGTTACTATCCAAAAGCAAATTTAAGAGGCATAAGCAATGTATTAAAAGTACCAGCTTTCTGTTTTCTCTGCTACCCACTTTGAACCAATCTTTCAAGTGACAGCAAAGTACATGGGGCATCATTCCTGTCGGATTCAATTTGTCTCTGTGCAAGCATAGAAGAACCAAATGCTGCAGCAATAACTCCACTGTTATCACATAAGATGGAAAAGTGTTTTTGCATGAATTCATCTGAAGAAGTGATGACAAAGGATCAGATTCTTATGGTAGCTTGGGTTTAAAAAAACCCTCTTGTATCTTAATATTAGCTTTCAAGCTAGGCCTTTATAGAATCTACATAGGTATTAATGAGCAAATAAATGGTTCAGCAAAGTAATGAAGAAGAAAATTGTGGGCTGCATTCATTTCCAAATATGTTATTATTCTAAGGTAGCAATGAAAAAAAGCATTTTGCTCACATAGTTGAAATGTGTGGTCAGGTTTTGGTGGCAAATGAAAGGGACATAATATATGTTCTGCCTACCTATGAGACAGATTTCCATTTCTTGTTTTCAGCTGAATATATTTAGCTTATACTCAGAACTTGTGGGAGGGAGGACAGTGTACAATCTCACATTCGCAAATGAATTATTGAAACATTTCTCCCATTTTCCATGTATATGACAGTGGCAGATTTCAATATGCTATGTTTTTAGAGTGTGAAAGAGGCAAGAGTGTGAAAGAGGCAAGAGAAGGGCCTTCTCTGTGGCTGCACCCTCCCTTTGGAATGAGCTCCCCCCCCGAGATTCGGACTATTACTGACCTCCGAGCCTTCCGACGTGCGTTAAAGACCCATCTTTTCCAGCAAGCTG
>JANHFJ010005697.1:93271-105255 GCA_032468195.1 Cerberus rynchops
TCCCATTCTGCCCTAACTTACCTGTGGTCGTGAATGGTTGAGTAAGCATTTCACTGCATATCGTACCATGTATGACTGTGCATGTGACCAATAAAATTTGAATTTGAATTTGACATTATTTGCTTAAATAACTGTATGTGTTAATAAGAACATGTACATTTTATTACTAATATGAAAAAAAGTCCCCAAATTTTATCACAAAGTTCAATTTAAATTTTAATACTTCCAAGTTATTTGTGGCATGGTTTTTTTGTTATTATTACTGTTAGGAGGTTTTTTTTTTGTAAGCTACAACTGCAAAATAGTTTGAAGAGAATGGAAGAGCAGAAGTTTGAAGAGATAAGAGGAAATCAATTTTTATGTTTGCTCCAGATTGTATTTGTTGGCAAATATCATTTGTCTGCCAAAATCTGTTGTGTATCTTTCTTAGAAAGTTCTGTTGTGTCGTGTGAAACAATATAAACATCATTTCCACAATTAGATGCTAGGCTGAGTGGAATTTTAAGAGATTTTCTAAATTACATTTATTTCTTACCTGCTATGTTTTTTTTGTTTCAATTTGTTTTTGCTAAATAAACATTATGAAGTCTTTTGTATCTATAGTATATTATAGAAAATTTTCTTAAAGTTACATAGATATTTATCATTTTCTAAAAAGCTGAAACAAGAAAGGAATATAAATAATTATAGCTCAGACATTAAATTTAGTCTGTGTACTTTTATTCTCTGTCATGATTCTTGCTTTACTTTTTACATAGATTTGCTGTGCTGAATATTAACCTACAGTCTAGGTAACAGTACGAATAGATACATGTTATCTATCAATAACACATTCAACTGAATGCATACATTAATCTTCCTATAATCAAGAATGCTGCTTTATCAAGAAACCTGACTGTATAGAAACTGATAAGCAGGTTTCCTTCAATGAATTTATTAATCTCACACACAAATACCAAGTGATTCTCAACACTGCATCATTTACTTAGGTAGAATCTAAATTACATAGCTTTTTATAGAGTATTTCAATACTTAAGAATCCAAGAGCAACATTTCATTTTACTAATTTTTGATTTGTCGGCTTTTTCAAATCTCACTATTAAAAACTGCTTGGCTACCTAATTTATGTAGCTTTTCAAAACTGTTTCTTTTGCAGAATCTGGCCAGCTCATTGACATTGTAATTTCACCAGGGATTATTCACAATATATATACTTTCACATAACATAAATAAATAGCTAAATATAGCAATCTTATGTATCCATAATAAAAACCAAGAATGCATGTTTCCAAGTTAGCAATTTTATGTCTGCAGAAATCTGATCTTTGGGAAAAAAAGCTATTTGAAATAAAAACCAAATGAACTAAAACCTTTTACTAGCTCTTAAATTTTATTATCATTTTAACAGTAATGAAAAGAGAAGGATGTTTTTCCCAAGTATATAGAAATCAAGAAATATGTAAGTCTGAATGTATAAATGTCACACTTAATGTAGGCTATTAATAGCAAACAACTTATATTTCTCAAAAAAGTGTAGCTTGAATTAACTTCCATTTCAAGAATAATTCATTCCTATCCTAAGGAATTGATGACACACAGTATCTAGATTTCCCACACTGGGATATAGTAGAGAAAAAAGACTCTTTTCTGATAGCAAAATGTATTAAGTCATTATATAACCTCACAAATAATGGTCGGTTTGATTAAGAGGTTTATTACATAGAGATAAGAATGTATTTACTTCTAAAACTTCAACAATGTAATTCTTATCAATTCATTCACAATACTGAGAAATGGAATTTAATTATAAACTATATTTAATTGTCCTCAAAAAAGTGTGAAAAGAGAAAAATACACTCTTGTTTTAATCTGAAAATATTTTTAAAATATTTAATCTGATATCACAGATTGTAGTTGCATGACAGTAATGATAATTGATTAAATGTATGCTGCCCAAATTCCAATGTGAAGTGGAGTGGGGGGGGAAGCACAAGAACAATCAAATGAAGAAATGACAATAGAATCAATAATAAAATTAATATTAAAGATGGTAATTGGGATAGACCAGGTGGAATGAAGTGAAGGCTTGGCTGAAAAGCTAGGTTCTTCTTCGTGGGTCTTTTGTATAACAGCAAATTAGAGGTATTTGGATCTCGGCAAGAACTTCTTTCAGAGAGCAGCTGTTGCTACAGAGAGCCGAGTTTCCAACATCCCAATAAATGACATTTTTTAATTGAAGAAATCCAGATCCTGCAATCCTCAAAACCTTTTCATGCTTTTTATATCCTCAGTCCAGTAACACTTTAAAAAAAAAGACAATTTCTTACTCTTATGACATTATTGGGGTAAATTATAATGATAATAGTTACAAAGTTAAAAGATTGAATGAATGTATATATCACAGATTTGTTATATATTAGTTTTAATTTAAAATGTTTTTAAAAATACTGTTAAGAAATCTCTTCAAAAATAAACTAATTGATAGTCCCTGTTTCATTAGTGCAAACGCTGAAAAGTTTATCTTCACTGTCTGGTTACACCGTTACAGAATAGATACACGTTTCTAGAAGCAGAACTGGATGTGATCACTGTCTGTTAATTTCTCACTCACCTTCAAAGTGACCTCAGGTATTCTTCTCTGCTTCACTTCCAAAGTATACTTTTCCATCTTATGTTGTCTTGAGTGCTTCTGTCTATTTGGAATGAAGTGGTTCAGTTTGCTGCAGGCTAACCTTAACATCTCGCTACTTTGGAGAGAAAGGATTTCTCATTTCATGGAGTCAATTACCATGCACTCTAATAGTTTCTCTATCTCCTTTTACCAGCACTGCTGAAATAGCACAATCTTTGCTTCATCCAGCAGATTTTTTTTCTTAATTATGATTATTTTTTGCCCCCCCCTTCACTTGAGTACTGTAGCTAGTTTTCTCTCTGGGGTTTAAAAACATAAGTCGAGGGACTACTTTTTAAAGTTTTGGGGGTTTTTTTAGTTTTTTTTAAAGTCCTGGGGAAAATCTAGTTTTAAAAAATTGCTTTTAAAATTACTGGAATTCAAACTGCCAAATTTATTTATGTTTACGTTTTAGAGTAAAGCAGTACAAATGACCTCTTTTTTTTGTTAAATATTGCTTCTATGCTTCCATATTCCATATATTTTTATGCTTGAATTTTGTACATTATTTAAATTTAAGTATGTATGTATGTATGCATGTATGTATGTATGTATTTATATATGTATAGATAGACAGACAGACAGACAGACAGATAGATAGAATACTGGGGGGGGAAATTTATCAAGGGAAGACTGAAGTATCTTGTGAGTGCAAGAGTGTGCATGTGCAAGCGAAAGCAAGAGAGAGATGAAGATAAAACATCAGATCTAGGTAGACTAGATCAGGAATCAACTTCACAGGAAAGCTAAGACTATTTTTATGAGACCAGCTACAGTAACAGAATTGTAATGAGCATCCTCACCTTATCATACCCTTGTCAATTAGAAAAGTGTCTGACTCAGCTCTTTAACATGGACTCTGCTTATTTTCCCCTTGTTTTGATAATGGATCTTGCCTATCTCCATCAAGAACACTTTCCTTATATTCTACAAAAATGTTTTTCAAAAAAATTTCATGGGATACTGGTGATCTAAAAAGCATTTGAAAAGGTTGCTTCGTAATACGCAAACTGAATTTAAGAACATTATTTTAAAGCAGTAAAGGAACTATCTCTCCTGCAAAGTTCATGCAGACTGTTCAAAATTTGTAGGCATAGCCAGTTCTCTTTTGTTTTCTTTGAAACTAGTATGTGAGAATGGAAAAAGACATATTTGATATAATTATTTGAAGCAATGTGTTTTACTCAGGCTACTGTAAGCTGTGAAGCATTTCATGTGTTTTGCACAGATAGAATGGAAGATGGCCACAGGTACAGAAAAATCAACTGGAAACTGGAAACTTCACTTCACACCATTCCTTCTATTAGCACTCCAGTTACAGATAAGCCAATTCTTCTTAATTGTGTCTATGAAGATTTTCAGTAATCCAGGTCATGGTTCTCCCAAAGGTGTATACAACACAGTCCTTTCAACAGTTCCAAGAAGGCTCCACACCCATTTGCACTACCCAGGAGATCCTGACCTGAGGTCACAGACAAACCTCCAGGTGCCTCAACAACTCTCTCAAAGAATGCAAATGACCAGCTGTCTGCAAGGACACCATCCAGCCAGAACTGAAGAAGCTTCTTGGATGAGAAGTGAAACATCTTCAAAGAAAAAACATAAAGTCCAGTTGCCTCATGAAAAAGCATCTTGGAGTCTTCTTCATTGTGTTTTCTGTGTTTTACAATATTAGGTGAATATTAGGTGAATTAGCTTATTCCCAGGAGGAGATCGTATCATGAGGTAACCAAAGGAAGGATTATGCTGGTAAAAGTTGCTTATCTATGACAGTGAAAATTGATTGTAATGTTTGAAAAAAAATAAATTTATGGACGACTGACTTTATACATGGCAACTGCATCAAGACTACACTATACACAAAGATGGAAGACTACAGAAACACAATAATAGAGGAATGAAGATAGCTGGGTTTGCAAAACTGACTTAGTTGTCTTGTTTGATTAAAAAGGAACTACTGGTACAAAAGACTGGAAATCCAGTATCAACTTTTCCTGAAAATTGATAAAAATGAATTGCTGATTTTGGGATCTATTGAGTAAAAAGGTTGGTTTATGGGAGGAAGTGAACTACAATATGCAATATGGGAGGATGGGGATGGTAGGTTTGTACCTGCTGCAAATAAAATTAGATCTTTTTGATCTTCCTTTTTCTTCCTTTTGTTATTCTTCACGTTTTTTTCACCCTTTTATAACGTATTTCTAAATTTTCTATGCTTATATAATTTTTAAAATCTTTATAAAATGCTCTTTTGTAATATCTGGCAAAAATTAATTGGTAAGCCCACAGAGCTGCACAATATAGATACAGTAGGAGAACTGAACTTTCCGTTGAGGCAGAAGGAAAAAGATTGATTGGGATCTAAGTCATTAATTAATGCAGAATTAGTAGATTCACAGCAACTAGAAATGATGAAAGGGAGGAAGGAGCAGGAGAAGGACAAGATTTTTTGTGTCCCCTTTAGTTTAGCTTGCTGGGGAATTTTAATATTAGCATACCAAAGTTAGCATTCAGTTCTATATATTGAAAAGAGACACTTTCATTTGTGTCTTCATACCTTAGTGAATAAAATACACTAAAATACATTTGCTTTCTAAAATGTTTAAAATGATGCACACAACATTTCTTTCATAGAAAAATCTACAATTCTTCAATTGAAAACCTTAATGTTAAGTTAAAATTAATTTGTTTTGAAAGTTTATTTCTTCAACTCAGTTGTTTTCCAAAAATGTGCTCACAGCTACATTGTGCATCAATAGTTAATTTTTTTATTCCCTAAGTCAGTTTTTAATAGAATTGAGGAAATTACATATTACCAGTAGAGATTATATATCTGGGATGTACAAGATAGTACACTAATGAAAAATAGACCACACATAGAAAAAATACACTTTGAAATACCCTTAATTCAAACTATTGAAAGATACAATATATTTAACAGAACATATCAAGCAGTTTTTGTGAAGCAAGGCTGAGAGTACAATCTTAACAAAGAATTTATCTTATTGAACTTGTCAATTCAATATAAATTTATAGTCTTAACTCACTAAGGGTGCAAACACAGTATCCTTTATACTGTGTAGAATATGAAATGAGGAAAGGTTACACACATTTTATTATTTAATTTTAATTTACATAAAAAGGGAATAAGAAATGGCCCAGCTGGGAAATGCAAACTACAGCATTGACAAAGTGGAAAAAGTGAAAATTTCCTCCTTATCTCTATTTAATATTAGAATCAGAAGTCACCAATAAAATTGAATAATAAAATATTCAGAACAAATAAAAGGAACCACTTAATACAGAACATATTTAAACTATCAAACTTACTACTATTTTTATAGGCATGATCTTAAAAGGAATTAGATAATGCTATGGATAACAAAACTTTCAGTGGTCATATATTATTTCTAGGATTAAAATTTAGACTATTAGCATATGATTTGTTATCATAAAAACAAAATGTTTGATTTCATTTGTCTATGGTCTCATCCAGCAGTTTTGCTTAAATTCTTAGACGTGACTCACACAATCAAAACCATAGCTTCTCTCTATCATATGAATAAACAGTTGCATGAAATTCAAAGAAGATAATTCATAATCTGCTTCTTCATTTATCCACTACTAAAAGTAATATAAAATATAACTAATAACCACCAATATATTTATTTTAAACAAGTAGTCCAGATTTAGGTCTGAATATTCAATTATGGATCGATTACATTTCATATCGTCTTAGTAAACTTATCTGTGCTTCCATCATATCCATGTCCTACTTCGTGCATTGCCTCTTGTTTTTATTTAAACTTCTCTTCTTTTTTGAACATTTTATCAACTCCATCCAACTTTGCCTTTTCTCCTTCCCTTTTCTACCATCCCTTTCACTATTCCTCTGATCCTCACAACAACACCAACAAGGGAAAAGTTTCAGACGTGCTACAGCTGAAACCTCTTGGCTCCATTTGTTAAGAAAGTTATAGTTTATGAGTCAAACATATTGCAGTAAAGCATAGCCAGAACTAAAAATTGGATGCCCAAATCCCCAAGTTCAACTTTTTTCTCCCTTAACTTCCTCTCATCGCTGACCTCCCACACACATACCTCGCTATGTCCAATCAGGTTGAAGCAGGAGGTATTCTGAATGGTCACTTCAATCATAAGTTAGTATGCAACTAAATTCTTCTCCCAGTTGGCTGACCTTGAAGCAGCATCTCAGAGAGATACAGCAGTTAAAACTTTCACTTTCCCCCTTCAAGCATCACCCCTCCCATTGCAGAGTTCATGGCAGACTGTCACTGTATGGTAGCAAGGCACATAAGCAATCGTAAAGTGGCAGCTGACAGAAAGGTAAAAGTGTTCTAAAACAACTAGTCAGACTAGTTTTGAATATATTAATTAGAACTTATTAATTGCATAATTTGTGAAATGGAATTCTCACAAATTAAAACATCATTTCTTCTCCCACAGTCAACCTAACCTTTTGAAACTCCCTAATGAGCTATCATATTTACAAATGTGGGTATAACTAAGACAATCAAGGATGCATCATCAACAAGTTTACTAGGGAATATACTCCACTAATAAGTTAGAATTATTTCCAAATAAACACAGAGTTTTAATATGTTAATGGCATTTTCAGTTTTTTATTTCATCTGAGGAAACAAGGTAACCAACAAAAGCACACCAAATGACAGACAAAAACCATTAAGTATATTACTGTAATTGCCAAAAATATGTGCTGTGTATATCACTTAAATGATCTGTTTCTCAACCTTGGCGACTTTCAAGATATTTGGACTTCAACTCCCAGAATTCCCCAGCCAGCTTTGCACTGGCTGATCTACATATCTACAACACTGATCTACATATTTCCTGGTTTAACTCTGAGTCTACTTGCTGATAATACAAAATATCACTCATTGAAAAGAAACAGCTACAGTATGGTACTTTTCCCACATTGACATGAATGTAATATTTATGTGATGCTATAAAACATATTCTTATAATCAAGTGTGTGTGTGTGTGTGTGTCTGTGTGTGTATAAAAGCCACTTTACACTTGTTGTGCAACATCAATCTATATAAAAAGAGAGTGGGCTTGAAAAATGCTGACATAACAGCAAACCTCTCCCATAGGGAATGCTAGCACACAGAAAGTATTCCATACTCTGGGAAAATAGTAACACTTTGGAGCTTTCTATTTGTACGGAAGATCCCTCAACATTAATCAATCTCTTTCAATGGAAGCCGTGGCAGGGAAACACTCAGCTTCTAAATCAAGGAGATCTGAAGTAAGAATAATGAGGGACTTTAATTACACTGACAGCAAAGATGGCAAAAGGCTAACAAATGAGAAAAGAAAGATCTATTTATGTCTTATATTAGCTCCATCTTCTCTAAAAAGATAGCAAAAGAAGGAATAGGATTGAATCTTGAGACTGACAAAAAACATGGCCAGCAATGCCTGTTTACTCTAAGTAAATTTAAATTCCTGAAAGGACATGAACTGTATTTTAAAATGTACTAATTGTTCATTTTGGAGTCTTCAAATTAGAGTTGATTCCAGGCAAATGTGGGACTAATCCCTGTGGTTTTCCAGACAAATGTTTTTTGGATATGATTTACTATTGCTCTCTTCCTAGGGCTAAGAGAGTGTTTTGCCCAAAGTTATCTAGCCAGATTTCATGCCTAAAGCAGGACTAGAACTCACCATCTCCTAGTGTCTAGCCTGGCGCCTTAACCATTAGTCCAAACTGGTTCTCATTCTAATTGATACTCTCAGTTTTTCTCAACTTTAGCAACTCTAAGCTGTGTGGACTTCAACTACCATAATCAAGGAAAATCAATTGCTGGCTGGTGAACTCTGGGAGTTGGATACTGTTAAGAAACACTGCAATTAGGAAACTACCTACTATTCATTCTGAAAATAATAGCTCATTTTGCATGTTATCCCAAAACAGAATAGTGTGTCAATTACATATGTATTCAAATAACAGTATCCAAATAAGAGGAAGTAATCATATTAATTTAATTTTATATTACAGGCAGTTCCCTACTTACAAGCAGGTTATGTTCAAAGATGCTGTTTGTAACTCCAATTTTGTTTGTAAATCCACAAGCATAAAAATATGTGCTGTACTTTTATATACAGCACAACGAAAAGTGGTCCTTTCCTGCCTTCTCTTGCTGCCACCCAGCATTCGTTGGACCTGTCAGGTTTTGCTGCAATGTTGCCTTTGTGTGGAGTGGAAACTATACTATACCTATCTGCAACTCCAACCTAGAGCTTCCTGGGGCTCAGGAGAGGATGGGAGAGGATTTATTCTGATGTGCTGCCTATAAGCAGTGTGGATCAGAAGCCGGTCCTTTTCCACCTTCTTCTTTCTCAGGTTCAGAAAGGTCTGTTTGTATCTGCAAAAGTTTACAAGAGTAATGTCTGTAATCAGAACCCATTTTGAGTAATACATTCATTTATGGACACTACTCGTTAAGAAGAGTTTAGACAAACTTCAACAAGTTTCAAAATATACAGTACAGATGATCTGTATTGTAGGCTTAGGAAGTCAAGTCTCATGGAAGATCTGATTTTTGCTAAGATTAAGGAAGAGAGACTACTATAACACTCTTCTGCTATATGAAAGATAATATTTGGAAGATCTGCTCCCTTTCATCATAGCCAGGGCAGAAACAACAGTCATTGGTTAAGAAAAGTAAGCTCCAGTTAATGTTTAGAAGTTTCCTTATAGTAATAACAGTTATAATGCATCCAATCATAAAATTTGTCCTTGATGGAGTGCACTTCCATTATGGATATCTTAAATTATATTTCTAAACACGGCAGGTGAAGTGAATTTAATGGCCCCCAAACTTTCTTTTAAACAAACTATTATTAAAGTCTCTATCATATTTTACAATTATTCCCAATTGGGAAGCTCTCAGGAAGAACAGACTTTCTCAATTCTATTACAGAGTAATTCATACTTCTGGAGTATCTATATGGGGAAAATTAGTTCATTTCATTTGTTAAAAGTTGAAAATTCACCTGAACAGCCAATACACTTCGTCTTCGTTCTAACTATATGACAATTAAAAGCAACTTTTTTTCTAATCAAAATACTTCATGAGTAATTGCTAACGAATGCCAGGCAAGAAACATGTCTATACTTATAATCTAAATATGGTTTCAGGACTGATTTTAGATCAGGAACTGTAGAATGTGTGTATTGATTCTCTTTCAACAGGTTACATATTATAAATCACAGATAAGCTATCTAAATAGGGATGTAAAGGTACTGTTATTTACAATGATTCTGATACCCTGTGGATATCCAATACCATAAAATGGTCATGGGATACTTGATATGTATTTAATTCCTTATGTTCTAGTTTATACTTTATCCTTTATGCTTTTTAGATTGCCAAGAAGCAATCTGTGCTAAACTGACTCCAACATATAAATGACATCTAACTGATCACTAAGAGTTGACAATGATTTGATGGCACATAATTAATCAATATTATAATCAAACCAATTCTTGGATATCATAATAGTGGATCAGATTTTAAGATAATCATGTGACAATATTTTCCAAACACCTATACAAACAAAGCAAAATAGAAAGAGGACTTTCAGTGAAATGTCCCAAATGAATTTTTGTATGTCCTATATATTTTAAAATAATTATCAATAGTTCAAAGCCTTCGTTATGCCATTGGTTTTATTGGGTTCTGCATTTTTAATGTAATATTAAGTAGAATTTAATCTTGGTCTTATTATGTTGTATTTTATTAATTTTTACTAATATTTTATTCTGCATTTAATATTTTAACCAAGAACTGTGACTATTGGTGACCTAAAACTGTAACAAATAAAAAAGATAAATTTTATTTATTATATATTTAGGTCATCCAATTACTCCAGTGCAGCTTCCTCTCTGTAAAAAATGTGTAAAGACAACATTCAGTCCTTTCTTGTTAATAATGATAATAATAATTAATAAATCATAAATCAGGAGCACTACTTAAAATACTAACAAAATATTCTAATTTCTTTTCTGTTAAAGTCATTAAATAAATGTTGCTAATGACCACTTGGTCACATAATTTTGAAAAATTCCATCTTAACAATGTACATATGAGTTCAAATTATGATGGTAGGTGAAATAAATTAGTTCCCTTGTTAGCAACATATACTTCATTGTTCGTTTTGAGATATTAGTATCAGATGATACTAACTGAAGAAATTGACTGTATGAACTTTTGGGAGTCCTTTTGGAACTAAATTTAATATGTATAAGGCAAGGTAAATTTAAGAAAGGAATAGGAATATATGCACATAAATATATATAAGGCAGGAAACATCTGGGCAAATCAGATGCTACCACAAGCACCCAATAAGAGCAAGGAGGTACCTGAAATGATCATAGGTCCTTAATGGAGGACTATCTAATTATAAATTTACATAGAAGAAAAAATATCTGTTCAAATAAACAGAGGGGATACATTAGAAGCCATACAACTGTCAGCCCCCATAAAATAGACAAGATCAGGAATCTACTCCATAGAAAAGCTAATGCTACTTTTATGGAGATTACTAACAGAATCTTGAAGTCTGATTATGCTATACCTCCCACTTCTTATATTCCTGTGAATTAGGGAAATGTCTCTCTGAACCTCTTCTACCATTTTTTGTTTCTTGTGGGCATAAAGATTCCTCTCCTTCCTTATTGCTTTAGTAATACAGCTCCACCAGGAAAAGATGGTCAAGAACAGAACTCAAACAAGAACTAGGAAACCGAGAAACAATAAGATTGCATTAATGGAATAAATGCTTGGAAGTGGCAGGCAAAATTACTTGGGAGATGGAGCAATGGAGTTGGAGATAGTCTAAACCAGGGGGGGTCAAACTCAAGGCCTGCAGGCCGGATTTGTCCTGTGGGGCTGTTAGGAATGTAAATCTAACAGTTGGGTTGACAATATATAAAACCAGGACTGTTACTTTAAGTACTGTAACTTTAAGTAATGCAGTAAGTGTGATTGGCTGCTGCTTCTTCAAGCGACCATAAAATGGAGCCAGAATCACTGGTAGATGCTGGTTACTGTTGTTGTGGCTGAGGAGTTAGAAGTGCCGTGTATTAACCAGCGAAGATTTCCTGTGAGTTTTTGCTATTGTTTGAAAACTGTTACCGAACTGTATATTTGTTACTGGACTTTGATTATTGGATTATCCCTGAACTTAACTGTTTGATGACTGACTGACTTTACTGTGTATGAATTTGGATTGATTGATGGACTTTGCATACCTCTATTTCCAC
>JANHFJ010005697.1:111411-122856 GCA_032468195.1 Cerberus rynchops
AATAATCATAATAAGCAGGGCAATAAAGATTAGGCTAGAAACAAAACCAGAGTATTTTTTTCCTGCCTTCCTGACAGTATTAACCCTGTAAAGTCAAAAAAATCAAAAGGACATTTCTTCTAACAAACAGTTCTCCAAACTGCTTAGAAAATTTACTACTAGTTCTAGTGAACCTGCTAGAACCTGCTGAATTTCACCTCTGGCTAACACTTGTAACTTTCCCGAATATGCTCTCTAGTTTGTAACAAATCACACCTGTGTTTTTAATTTTATATTTATCTCACATAACTGATATTTGCCTTTAATTATGAATCTGGAAATACAAATGAGATATAATCAGTTTTAACCTAATCTTGCAACTACTATTTAGTTCTACCACATCTCTTAAAACAATTTATGTCGAACATTCTTTAAATAAATAGTACTGTTTTCTTGAATCATTTATCTGCTAAATTATTTATATTAATTGGATTGGATTATTGGATTATAATCCCATATATTTATAAGGAGTACTTAAATTTGTTATCATTGCCATTGGTATCAGATGTCCATTGCATATATTGCTGCATAAGCCTATCTGCAGATAAACTAAGCCTCCAATTTGCAACCAAAAGACCATGAAAAATATGCCACCCATGGATAAGCCAAACTCAGTTTGGGGATACATTTTAACACCTAAAATTTTCAAGTATGTATGTATACATACATGTATACCCACAAGTATTTATTAGTAACTGGGAAATAGTTTTGCTAAGCTTTAATTCTTTAATTTGTTTCTAGAACTCTTGATTATCCACAATAGGTTTTATTTCCTTTACTCTCCACTACCCCATTTCTTTTCTCAATTCTGATTCTAAAATTAAATGAATATTTTCACTAGACTGTATTATCTGATACATTTCAGCTGCAATATTAATAACATTATTTTGCTCAGATAATTTTCTCAGACATAAATAAATGCAACAAGAAATGAATGTACAAATAAAAGATTTTTAAAGTACTGGTTGAACGTTTTATTTGATTTAAGGAATATGGTTCCCTACTGTCTATAACATTTTGGAAGCACAACATTAATAGAGAAATGATACAAAAAACAAAAGTAAGTTCCCAAATTTTTCATGCATACATAGAACTAATCATTTCAAAAGAGAAGCAGGACTGCTATAGATAATGGCAATCCCATGCTGAGTAGCTACTGCTATATAACACAAACTTCATTTCTCTTTATAGCCTGGAGGTATTATGATGTGCATGTCCCTATGACAGTTCTGTATCACTGAAAATGCTGAGCAGCTTATAAGGAAAAATGTAATCCCTGCGCCCTTATAACATGTAATTCCTCCTATGACTCTGCTTAAAGTTTCTGTAAAGTACCATACCTAAAGTTGATTTAGTTTAACTGCATTCTTTTAAATGTATTGTAAGTACAAAGCTAGTCACTTTCGGAATGAGATGGTTGGTCTCTAAATTTGATAAATAAATAAAATGAAAGTAAATTATCCTTAACATAATGTTTATATTTGAGAGAGACAATCTGAACAAATCAATAATCTCATATTTTGTGCCATTATGTATGGGTCCATACAAATCAATATATAAATAAGTATCTCATTCTAATCCAAAAATACAGAGACCTACCCTTTCATTTAGCACCATTTTTTTTTGCTAAGACTCGAAAGTTTCATCCTTACATGATTGTAGAAGAAGTGGCAGAACCTGGGACCAGAATCAAAAGAGGAATCAGCCTAGAATCTTTACCTAGCCACAAACAGACTAACAATGTCTCCCCTGGAATTCTGTTAATCCTTATCTAGTACCAAAAAAAGTGCTAATCGAGTAGATTCCTGTGAATAGGCATGAGCATAAATCAATTTAATTGGATCCTCTTGTGTGATACTGGTCATTTGTGCCTGAAAATGATACATAATTCCAAACAAAATCTTGGTTAAGAATTAGATTTTAGATTCTCCATATACAAAGCTCAATAATTTTTAATGTTTTTTTAGACTCTATATAATGACAATACAGTCAAGCAAACCATAGTCACAATTAACTACAGAGACAACACCGAACAAAGAAATATATGACCTATGCCCAAAGCCGTGGCAGCAGTCCCGCAAGATGAACATTTGGGTCCTGGGCAGCTCGCCTACAGTTACAATTGCAGAGGCATAGCAACTTCTCCACCCCTGACTATCTTTCCACCCCAATCTATGCACTATGCACTATTGGACACCCTGCACTCTGTCTTGTGAGGCAGCAATCCTCAGCAAGCAGCAGCATTCACTCACACACTAGCATTCTTCCCCCCACCCCTCCGGCCAGTAGCAGTAGCATTGCTTTTTTTCCCCAAATGAAATGAAACCACAGAATAACATTAGAAGAAGACTTTGACTCAAATATTTAAGTCTTAAAGCATAAAGTGGGAGACCATGAGTTCTACCTTCCACCTTAGCCACAAAAATCAGCTTGGTGACTTTGGGCCAGCCATTTTCTCTCTACCCAACTCACCCCATTGGGCTGTTGCTGTGGGGAAAGTAATAGTAGGAAGGTGCGTTGGATATGTTCACCACCTTGAGTTACTTTGTAAAAATAATAAAGGCAGGATACAAATATAAAGAAATAAACCTAGATTCTCTTAGCATGTAAGCAGACGTGTTTTCATTTTGCTTCTCCTGACATCCCCATTTCCTCCCTCTGGTACCTACTTCTGCTCTGCACCACTTCTCATGTGGACTCCAGATATTTTTCTTTAATGTTTAACTGGCAGCCCATTGGACAGCAGTAGCCCATTAGGCAGTAGGATCATCTGGGGAAAGGGAGTTCCCCCAATCAGCCAAAGTCACCAAAACTTCAGCCATGTAGGACCTGGAAATCCAAATGGTGCAAAATGATACTAAATTAAATCACAATGGTGGGAAGATGGTCAAAGACTGGAACATGAGTTGCTGTGGTGTTTGTGATGAAAGCCATCAGTGGAAGTGACTCATCATTGTGCCTGGGGAAAGGCTCATTAGAATGGCTTTAACAGTTGCCCCATACCAGTGGTCTGCCAGCGATCTGCCTTCTTGTCCTGCAGGGGCAACTGTGACTTTCCCTGGCCTTCCTGCATCTGTGCCATAGTGCAGTAAGCCCCACTGGACCTCCCACCCATTGTGGTATCCCTGAGCTTGAAGTCCATTCATTTAACAACCGGCACAATTGCTTAATGATTATAACCAGGAGTGCTGGGATTTCAATCATTGAGCAAAGCAGTCAATGGGTATCTCACTTAATTACTGCTTTAGTATTTCACTCAATGCTTGAGTTTTCGGTGTCAATTATAATCATAAGTTAAGGATCACTTGTAGCAAATATTGATCTAAATCCATGTTACAACTTTGTCTCCATATTTGTGACACAATTTTATACAGGTTGGGAGGGGAATGCTATGGCATGGCACACTGTCCCTAAGTTCTTCAGCAATGGGAGCAGGAATGACTTACTAGCGCTACCTGTGACCCCTATGAACTTCCCCCTTTGCTTGTGGGAAGATAGCAGAGAAGGTCACAAATGGAAATTAGGTAACCATGGGACACTGAAATTATGAGCTGATTATCAAAAGTCCAAATTGTGAGCACACAACTGCAGTGATACTGCAACAGCTGAAATTTTGAAGAGCGGTCATAAGTTTCCTTGTTTTGCACCATCATAATTTTGAATTGTGTTTTGCACCATCACAATTTTGACTGTCACTGAATGACAGTCATAAACTAATGACTACCTGGATCAATATGGAAGTTCAACATTTAAAGTCCATTTATGTTATTTGTGCAATTTACATCTGCATTATTAAATCATTATATAAATTATCCCAATTTGCATCATAATGTTATAATCAAATAACGTAACTCAAAGAAGATATTCAAAAATTAAGATTATTTTAACTGCCTAACTAAACTGATACAATGGACTTATCTTTTATTAAAGCAGCATATCTAAACTGGCATATAGTCCACTACATCCAAAGTCAGCTAATGGGACATCTATTAAATTGTCTTTTTATTATATATGCCATGTGCCATTTTTGTTCCATCGCAAATGGTCCTTGACTAGTGAACATTCTTTAACTATTGTTCAAAGTTAAACAGCACAAAAAAGAGAGTTACAACCTGTTCTCACTCTTATGACCACTGCAGCATCCCTCTGCTCATATGTTCAAAATTTGGCACTTGGGAACTGCCATGGGTGCAGCATAATAGAATTATTTGCAACAATCCCACGGGAAAACTGACAAAGTCAATGTAGGAAGCTGAGTTTGCTCAACAACCAAGGTGGCTCATTTAATGACCTTGGCAAACAGCAGAAAGGGGATTGTGGGGATCATCAGGAAGTTATATAATTATTTCAGTTTCATGTGTCTAGTTTCAAGCTTAACTGCATTTAAAAGTATAGATAGGGAATTCCTTAATAGAAAGTTAGAATTGTGAGGTGATGTTTTAAAAAAAACTAAGGAAAAATATGGCCTTGCCTAGTTGTTTTACAAGGGGCCCCAAGCATAAATAATAGCAATGGAAAAAAAGAACAGAGCTGACTTAAAGAAGCAGAAAATGTGAAGGTATCTTGTGTAATGAGAGGAACAAAGACTAAAAGGCTAGTCAAACCCTTGACAAAATCCTGAAGGTACAAAAGGATATAACAGTAGACAAATAGCTGTGACAAGACTTTAAAAGACACAGAGCTTCTACTAAAATATATTTCAGATATAGTTGTTGCTGGGAGGTGGGGATAAGGCAGGGATAGCACCTGTGCTCCCTTGCAAAAATCTGTATAAAAGACTGAAGCCTATTCAAGAGGCTTTATAAAAATGAACCTAAGCTAGATAGTACTTTCAAAAGTAGGTCACATAACGTGGAAAAGCTCTACCAAAATAACATCTAGTGATAATGTTGTAAAGATTAAGAGATACTCTACTGACATTTTAAAGCAGCAATACATCTGATTATATGAATTTCAGTTTCTAACCAGTCAGGACTAGTGAACATCACTGTACCAAACGAAGCAAATATTCATGTAAAAAAGAAAGGTAACACTGAACCATTCCAATATTTATCAAAGGTAAATTAGAAATATTAAATGAATTTCAAATTCCTCCAAAGCACATTTATATTTAACTACTAGTGTTGTTTTTATTCATACTGCTAGTGTTAATCTATTTATTTGGTTATATTTACTGAATGTGGAACACAATGTGATATATCTTTGAACTGAATTGAGAAGTTATTATCTCAAAATCTGATCTTAAAATGTCTATTGGAGTCTTTATGTCCTATTTCTGCCATATATTTATAAGGCTACTTATATTTCTTTGTTAAAGTTTTAAATTGTTTTCTGTTATGCTTATTTTTTTTCTTTCCTGTTTTTTCCCTTTGTCTGTTTAAAATGAGAATGCTTATAGAGGGAAGTTTTAGAGACTTCATTTATATTTTATAAGGTACACTTTAGATTTAATACCAACATCAGCAACATTCTTAGGCATAGCTAATAGATTAAAACTCTATAATCTTATCATTGACAAACAATATTAAATCTGAAGCTTTCAGCAATTTAGCACATTTATTTTAAACATAAAAAGCTTGTCATCATTAGAAATAAATCTCAAAGCAGAGAATTTGACTTAAAAGTCAATTCCGAAAATATTAACCAAAAGTTTATATTCTCCTTGCAACAATATGTACAGTATAGTTCTGTTAACGAGTCACAAGTCTAAACAAGTAGAAACATTATCAAAACAGAAAGGCACAATATTTATTGGACTGTTTGTAATCCTACAAAACTTTTGTCCCAATGTGCAAATTAGTTACATTTTTTTTTTCAAAAATTAAACCTACATAAATCTAATAATCTTGTGATTCTTTTATTTAACCATCCTGGTTGTCTTTAAACTATTCTTTGACAGATTTTATTTTTAAGATAGATATTTATTGTTGAACTCTTACTTCTGGACAAACATGCCATCTATCAGAATCTTGGCAATTGATTATTTTATCTGAATGAATTCCAACAAAGATAGCAAAGCACAGCTTCAAAATGCACAGTGAAGTTTAATGCCGATAGAAGATAAGCTGCAAATGTGCCAATGTTAGTTACATTACCAGTTGCTGACTGAGAATATGATATGACAGGTGCAAGGCACAAACTTCTTTTTAAAACAATTGTGGCCCCTGACTGTTCTTAAAGAATATCAAGGTCATTGTCTGGATCAAACAGAAAAGGAGATTCCATCAACAGATGTCAAAACAGATAAGCCTAGATTTAACACACTTGCAAAAGTATCACCTGCTATCAGTGCTGAAGTGACAGCTGTGAGGCAAAACAATACAGCCGATTTATATGTGCCTAATGCATGTTCCAAATTACAGACAAGTAGATGCCTTTTTGTTTCACATTAAAGATTTATTACTGTTCATTTATGAAATTATCAATCCCTGGGGTTATTATTCCTTCATATTAAAAGGGTGGAATCTTCGACAACTCCTGGATTCTGGCAGACCATTTGTCTCTCTTTAACAGTCTTGCCTTGCATCTCTGAATCTGCTCTAGTCAACACTGGACTGTACACTGTATTGTCCAGATCTTAGGATAGACTTTAATGTCCTGTCTGTCTCCCCAGAGCATGTGCTTGTCTACTCAGCAATGAACATTGTTAGGAATGTAACTCTAACAGTTGGGTTGACAATATATTAACCAGGATCATTACTTTAAGTACTGTAACTTTAAGTAATGCAGTAAGTGTGATTGGCTGCTGATTCCTCAAGTGACCATAAGATGGAGCCAGAATCACTGGCAGATGCTGGTTGCTGAGGAGTTAGAAGTGCCCTGTATTAACCAGAGAGGATTTTTTGTGACTTTTGTTACTGTTTGCAAACTGTTACCAAACTGTATATTTGTTGCTGGACTTTGATTATTGGATTATCCCTGAACTGAACTGTTTGATGATTGACTGACTTTACTGTGTATGAATTTGGATTGATTGATGGACTTTGCACACCTCTATTCCCACGGAAGTAAAAACCTATTTTTCTACTCAGTGTCTCTGTATTCTGGTTTGTGTATTCTATCACAACACTCTCACAACGCTTCGCACTCGTTCTCCTAACAGGGGACTATCCTTAAAAAACATGATAATGTAACTCCCTTAAATACCCACGAACTCCTCATAACTAGCTCAGGTATTGCTTACTTGGTCTGAAACAGGTTAGAAAAATATGCATATGGTGATTTCTGCTTGTATATTCTGCCAAAATTTTCCTTTCAGTGGAAACAGCTATGCTAATGATGAGCTCCTAGAAAAGCTAAAACTTAAGAATCCACCAGGAAGGCCTGATCTTCTGCTCGTAACTCAGGTTCAAACTATAACTCCAGAGTCAGAACGTCTTTATATTATTTTAGGTTAGTATATTGCCTAAAGTCAGATATTACAATTTAGGACTTCATATGTTACCAGAATAAACTGAGTCTCTTTCCACACACCATGGTTTACCATGTTATAAATCAAGTCACGGAATCTCAGTTTGAATAGAACACAAACTATGAAGAAATCGTAACTGCTTTGATTAATGTTTGTGTATAATTTTATATTATGTTTTTATATACACACACATACATACATACATACATACATACATACATACATACATACATACATATACACACACACACACATACACATACAGTCAACAGGTTAGCCCAAACATTATACTACAATACACATAATAATTAAATGTTGGGTCAATCTGATTATTAGATAGAGGTCGTCTCATATTTGTTTATATCATATAGTATTCTTGTTAAATAAGGATGAGACTTATGTAAGTAGAGGACAATCTATCATATTTTTTAAAAAATTCTTTTCAGCATCTAGCTGGGGTGGATTTTTTATGTTTAGTGTTAAATGTATTTGATATTTGGGTCATTTTTTCACTTTTATGTACACAATATGTTGGATATTTTTTAGTGTTGGATGTATGTTTTTCTGGTTTTTTTCTGTTTTGCATGTTATTCTTATGAATAAAACATAGATATATTAAAAAAAATTGGTAATTTCATTTATATACACAATAGAATACTGTACATCAGGATCTAGTATCTGAATGAAACTACTTAATGAAAAATAATTGTTCAGACAAGCTTGATTCTTACTGACTTCCACAGAGACAGCCATTCAATTATCTTGGCATGGTAAAACATTTTCAAATTTAGATCTGACCCATTGATAGTTGTTGAAATTCTGAAATTTCTTTTACTGTTGGTAAGCATATTTGAAGAATCCAATGTAGTTTATTTTTTTATAGAAATACAGTTGCAAGAACTTTGGAAAATAGAGTTCACATATCTCTTAAATTAATACTCTTAATTTAAGAAGTATGCTAAATGTATTTTGTATTAATTCAATATATCAAACCACAAACATATTTATAGGGATTGTATATGTGTATTGATTGGACTTCTAAGCAGTATCCAATCTGCTGGTTTCAACTTTTTAATGATGCAAATGTAATACAGTAATAATTGGGACTGGAATTTCTGTTGTGAAGTGTAATCTTATAGTCACAAAGCATGATGACAGCATCACTTAGTGAGGGCAATTGTGGTAGTATTAGTTGTTAAGTAAGCATCTCATTTAAGAGAAATCTGCAACTAAAAAATCTACTAAATAAAGTTATACATTCATTTAAAAACTATGAATTATTAGATATTCTTTGTGAGTTTAAAAATGACAACAAAAGAAAAAAGTGCTGCAAAAATTCTTATTCATATATATCAAACAGTAGTTTACAGCTCAGCTGTGCATTAAAAAAAGATGAACATTACAGTCTCTGGACTGCTGGGATAATCTATAAACACAAGGAACAAAGTTGACCCTTGATGTGATCTCTGTTCTCTTCTCTCAAGGGACAGCAATCTAGATATATTGTTATAAAGTACAAAATAGCTTGTTGGAAGAGTTCCGAAAGGAAATCATTCTTACATTCATCCATGTTGCTATGGCAACAGAACCAATCTAGCTTCCCCAAAAAGGCTTTTATGTCACATTCTGTTAGCAAACTAACATGCATTAAAAACATAACTCAAAATGAAATTATCACTACAATCATTAAACTATTAAGCTAGGTAAAAGTGCATACCTTGTTACAAAAATTCACATTTTCACACGGGCATGAAAATTTCAAGTGACAATATCCAGAACTGAACAGTTGCTTACCATACCACATATATGCTAATATTAAATTATGTGTACATATAGTCCCCAATGTGTATGTTTACTAAATGGTGCATATATCTTATTCTATATTAAATTACTTAGACAAACACTAGAATTACTGTTAGAAAGTAAGAGATGGAAGCTATAGTCCAGACACTAATGATTTTCCCTTTAGATACTCTCCAATATTTAGAGGAGTGGACTAGAACTAGGCAAACACAAACAATTTCATATTGTCAGTATACTGTGGCAACTTGAACAGGTATTTTTTAATCATGTAATGATTCTTTCTAAAAAGAGTGCCCATTCTTTTCAGATAAATGAACAAAGAGATGTTCTGCTCTTATATTTTGTAAGCAGCTCCTACATAAACATGAGATTACTGAAAGATGGCTGCATTGTTTACCATCAGATGTAAAAGATACAAGGTCACATAGCAGCCGTTGCTAACATAAATTCTCCACTACCAATCTTCAAGTAATTCCACCAACAGATAAGAAACCAGATTGCTATTATCTTAATCATTTAACAAAGTGATGCCATCCAACAGATTGCCATTACTTTAAACACCTAACAACTAAAAGGGTATCTCTTGTCTTTTGTTGTTGTTGTTTTAATTTTATTGTTTCAATATCAACACTAGTTTATCTTTAGAAAATATCTTTAAAAAATGTCCATTTAATTATGACAAAATACATGGATTTCTGTAAGAGTGTAATCATATATTCCTTAATCCTTTGCAATAAAATCTCCAACAAATCTGTGAACTAAGGCTTATCCCTACTTGACCTACATTTTAGAAATGTTTGTAAATTGGAATAATTCAATATTCTATTCCTCCAGCAAGCATATTATACCAAGTACGACTCAAGTAGCTTTTATACACATTATTTTCAGTCTGAATGATGTGTGCAAATTAATAAATGTATTAGCAATCTGACATTCATAAGAATGTGGCCAATTTTACATTTTTACAAAAATCTATTTCACAATGAAATATATTTCACTTTTATTTTTAGATTTAGAAATAATAAACACCACTATACAAAAATATTAGTAATCTGCAAGAATTAAATATCTACTCCTGAAAAAAAAAAATACAGTTCACATTCAGGCAAACAAATTTTAAACAAGACACTCTCATGAATGCAAGAAATGGAATCAGAATTTTTTTTTAAAAAAAATACCAATTTAGGTATAAAGAATATAGTACTGAATTAGAGAGAAAAGTAAATACCATATCTAAGGTTGTTAAACATTAGGATCAAAATAAATACTATGTGAACATTTGCCAGGTTTTTATGTAACATCTAACCATAAAATTTCATGATATTATTATACACCATTTTGAAAACAAAATGGTAATCCTCGATTTATGACAGCAATGAAGCCTGCCCATTACTGCCAGAAGTCAAGATAAACATTAACATGAACTGCCTCATTAATAATCCTCCCATACCTGATCTCCCCAATATATTCATTAAACGAATTCACTGGTTGTTAAGTAGAACACAGGCCGATTCAGGAGTGGGAGGCTTAGGGCAGGTTCCAGCTGCATCAGGCCTTCAAGGCCTAACCCCCATCCTATGAGATCCCCATGCTCTGCGCCTCCTGCCCTTTTTCCCACAGCCCTAGCGTCCTTCTCCCCTATCCCACCCATAACAATGGTTAGGTTAGGATAGGGAAGGAAGACAAGCTGCTCTGTTGCTGGGCCACATAGCACAACCGAGAAACAATATCCTGCCAGTTTTGTTTTCATCGCTTTACAATTTTATTTCCCTCAGCGTTAGCCACACTAAGTTTACACTAGTATTGCTAATGCTAATGCTAGTGCTAGTAAGGAAATCAAAATCCTGCTGGTTTTGTTTTCATCACTAGTCTTAGCTTTCCTGGGGTAGTAAAGGTAGAATTGCTAATGTTGGGGGAGCTAATGCTAGTTCCCCAGTTTTAGCAAGGTCGGCATAAATGTAACTACTAATGCTAGCAATGAAAGCAAAACCGGAAGGATTTCTCGATTGGGCCATGTGGCCCAGGGAGAGCCCAGCCTAGAGCGGCCTTCCCTACTCCTAACATCCTGAGTTCTGGATATCTTCAAAAGGTAAGTCAACAGTGACCAGGGGTGGGAAGGAGTGTGTGGGACCCTCTGGGGTGGCAAAGCTAGCCTAGAGCTTGTAAGGACCTGGAGGGGCAGGATGGTGGGG
>JANHFJ010005697.1:270428-280705 GCA_032468195.1 Cerberus rynchops
GGATGATGTGCTCAGCTGAGCGTATCACCCTCTGTAGTGCTTGTCTGTTTTGCATGGTGCTATTCCCAAACCAGGTTATGATGTTGCCCATCAGGATGCTCTCTACAGTGCAGGAATAGATTGATCAACTGTGTTCCCAGTAATTCTTTCAATTATTTCTTTTTTAAGATAAAGTAAACTTTGGGAAAGATGCCCTCTGAGCAGGCATCCTCACCCCAATTAGTTCCCTTCCCTTTTTAACTCTCTCTGACATATATTCTCTCTCAAGGTCCATTCCTCATCACTCCTCATACTATCTTGCTGCTTAGTAAGAGAGGAGAAGCGAATAAAACAGGTAATTATGATAGATACTGAAGCTGGAGGTCAAATATTTTGAACAGCTAATGAGAAGATTCATTGGAAAATATTGGAAAGATTGAAGGCAAAAGGAATGTCATGCCCATGTCAGGCTCCGACTCTGGAGCAGAAGAGGAACAACTGCCAGAGATTGGGAGAATGGCTCTGTTGGCTGTGGAAGAGGCAGGGGAAGGCCACAGTCAGGCTGGGCAAGGCAGGAGTGAGCAAGAGAGAGAGGGATCAGATGAAGACCCAGCCCCCCCTCCTCATCCTAGAGCACACAGGGAAGCACGTAGGAGAGAGCAATGTGTTCTGTGTGGCGGAGGAGAGGACCCCAAGTCTCTTCACAGGGAACACCTGAGTAGAATGTTTAAAAGGGAAGGAGTTGGGTGGAGTGTTTAAAAGGGAAGGAGTTGGGTGGAGTGTTTAAAAGGGAAGGAGTTGGGTGGAGTGTTTTGCCAGGAACAAACACTGATAATTCTTGAATTGTGGGTCTGACATTCCTGGCTTCATTCAGGTCTGATTTCTTGTCATGTGCTTATCTTCCTTGGCTGCAATTAGTGGGAGTTTAATTTCAGACATTCTGCTGGCTGCTTTGGAGTGGGTGAGAACATCAAAGAAAGCTGCTATAGAGTTGAGAAAGAGTTTTTCTTCTTACTAAAGAGGAACAGGACATTGGGGGCGGAGTTGGTGCCAATAAAGAGCTTTCTACCAATTGTCTGGTTGTATTGCCTTAATGCCACTCCTGGGTCATCACAAGGAGAAGGGAATAGCAGAAGATGATAATTGGGCAAATTTCAGGAGACAATGGAGGAGAGAGGAGTCTGGAGTGCTATGGTGCTAGAATCACGAAGGGTGGACACAACATGACAACTAAACAACAACAACAACAAGAATTATGACAGAAGAGAAGGGAGTGAAAAATGAACACAGGGCCTTTAGATGTAGGAAGGCCTTTTAATTCTAGGGCTTTGGATCTGTATCCTAGCTATAGTAGAGGTAGTTGTGTCTGTTCATTACTAAGCATATAACAAAACAAAATTATACATTATTTATCCTAATATGAATCAATATCCCAAGAAAGTTATTATAATGTAAGACATTTTTCAATTTACTACAATAATCAATGTGAATAATTCCTAATATTACTATAAATCTTAGCACCGTGACTTCCACTACCCATTTTAGCATGTGATTGCATCATAAAAGAAAGTTAGCCAAGATATATAGTCATGTAAATTTTGTTTGATCACATCTAATCATTTTTTTCTTTTTTTTCTTTTGTTCAGAAATAGTCAAATAAAAGGGAAGGGAGAGCTAGACGGGTGAGAAGATAGGCATTGTTTCTTTATAATATAATTTAGAGACTTAACAATTGTGATTTGACATCCCACTTGCTTGCATCACAAGCTGAAGAGGCAAAACCAAATCCAAGTTCTGTTAGCAATACTTCCTGTATAGTTGCTGTCTTCTTGTGCTTGCCTACAATTCTAACAGATTGTATTTTTGCAGATATTTAATACAAGAACCACAAGCTTTAGGTTAAGCGAATAGTCACTAAGTGATAGAATGCAATTATTCTAAATAAAGACCAATGAGAAAATTGATTTAATGAAAGAATTGGGCTGCAATCAGTGTTAAATTGAATTGTAATTCTTAATACTCTGTATTTAAGACTGACACATACTATTTAAAAAACAACAAAACAGACCAGGCAGCTTGATCCTAGAACAAAATAAATAGTTAAAGAAATCTTAATTAGTCTGAGTTAATCTTGCCCTTTCATTAATCCTAAATGGTGTCAGTGAATCCAATGGCTGAGAATATTAGTGTCATAGTCAGTTCCAAATTATAGTATTGATTAATTGATTCCCTTCTTCCAGTTGTGCATTATATTGGTGCTGGTGTAGATCGATTGGTTAGAAGCCGTAGCCCATTTTCTTATGGAATGTGACAACAGGTGAGTAAGAGACATTTGAAGACAGAAAACTCAAACATTCTTACAAAAATAGACTGAATATATTAGACATAATAGAACCCAGTCAGCTAGTGGTTCAATTCTGCCGATACATTACTCTTGGGAATTTGAGGGAATACAGAGATCCCCTAAGATGGGAAGATGTTGTTAAAGTTCAGGAAGACGAAAAGTTTAGGTGGGGAATAATTATTTCATATGTATACAAAGCTGTCAAAGATATTAACAGCATTTATTTTTTTTAATAAATGCATTCATTCAGTGAATGAATGATGGGAAACATGATAACAGGCTTTGGATTTGTCTGTCTAGTTGTCTGTCTGTCTGTCTGTCTATTGCAAGATAATTCTACAAAAGCTGAACAGGATGGGACCACATTTGATATGGAGGAAAAGGTTAGCAAAAAAAAAAAAGGATTACATTTGAAAATTAGCTGGACAAGACAAGGCAGAAAAGAAAAATAATGCAGAAAAAAATCCCCACGTATCCTTACAGAGGGATACAGCTGGACAGTGGCTTGGAGTCTTATTTTTCTTCATTCTAAGATGCTGTCCTTTCTCCTTTCTAATCATGTGATTTTGCACATATGCATTCACTTTGATTAAACTCTAGATACACATACATACAAATGTAAGCAACACATGCACTTACTGTTTATATAACCTGGGTAAAATTGTTTTTCTCTCTTTCTATTTTTCTTTACCTACCTCTTACTTAACCGAATCCCAAACATTCACTTTGGAAGATAATAATAATAAAGAGACAAAGTAATAGAAAATGACCAGCACACAACAACCGAGAATTAATAACTGTTGATTTTTTTTTTTTTTAAAAAAGTCTGGATAATGGACATTGCAACACCTCAGAGAGCCCAAGAGAAGAAAAAAAGAACTGAAGAAAAGCACAAAATATAAAGACAAAATAGAACTACCAAAGAAAGCATAAAAATGTAGGCCCTTTGGGTACAATTCCAAAATACCTGGACCACCATTGAAATTGACAAAATCACCATCAGTCAATTGCAAAAGGCAGCTTTATTTGGAATAGTTGACATCCTGTGATATTTTCAACTAACTTCTGCCAAAAACCTTCTCTTTTGCTTTTAAAACCATATACAATTTTCTCCTAACACTACTCTCTAAAAGCAGTTATGACTTAAATCACTCTTCATAGAAAAACAGTTCACCAGGTGACCTTTAGTTAGCTACTTTCTTAGTCTAAGTACCTCCTTACCAAGGCTGCAAAATTGGAAGACATTTCTATCTGGACAGAACATTTAACTCTGACACTGTCTTGTAAATCATTCTTGTAACATTTGACTGACATTTGATTGTCCTGTAAAACTTTACTGTGTGTGTTGTTAACCATTCACTATAATGTTGCAGGTAGCTTTAAGATAATGTCATGAAAAGCCAGGCATTATTAAATTGTTGGCACATCTATTTTTATTTCTGCTAAAGCATTTTTGAAGCATCTTATCTTGATAAGAAATGTTTTTCTTATTTTTAAACATAAAACTGTCTAATGTATTTGGAAAACATTTGATATTAATAAAATCATTTGATTTAATAAAAATCTTAAAACAGATATATTATTGTGATAATAAGTTGATCCAATTCAATATGACTTCACTGTATATTTTAACCTTTGAGATCGCCATAATTCTATGAACCGAGTCTTTCAAATAAAGATCAGTAAATAACCCCTAAGGCCAATATATTTCATAACAGCAGCTCAATCATACTGAAATTCACTAGTGTCCATTCCTTCAATGCAATTTTTCTTCTTGTTGTAATTACCATAGTCCTGTACCAATTTCTAACTGTTCTCTTGACAAAGAATCCTTTTTTTCTGAAAAGTAATAAAATTTCATATTCATTCTTATGAATAATTCTTCCAAATAAAGATCAGTGAACAATAATAACCTCTAACCAGCATATGGAGTCTGCTTTAAATGTCTCCACTCCACAAACCAACATACAACATTTTCGCAAGTCCTCATGCTCAGGTTGAAGCTCATATGAGAACTTGAAGTTCAAAGACCATGAAGAAAGGCTATTATTTTTTTCTTTTTAGTTAGATGAGGATAAATTAATCTTCACATTTTGTTTCATTAAATTCCTCATATTATTGTTCTTTCATTTGTTTGAAGTCCATTTTTTTTTAAGTTTGCATGAAAATTCCTATGGGGTCATTTTCTATACACTACTGTATACATTTCTCCATTGTTATGCTCATTTTTCCTTCTATATTATTGACTTTTCTGAAATGTAATGCCCCTGTAATGAGTGCATTGTTTAAAATACTTTAACTGCAGAACTACATCTGAGTCCCAAAGGTGCTTTTTCAAAAGGCAAGTAGATTTTCTTGGATTTTTTCCCCTTGAAAACGTTTTACTTCTCACTGAAGGAGCTTCTTGGATGTTCATGTAACAGAGAAGTTAAATGCAACTCTATTTTAAATCTTACTTCACAAGAAATTCACTACATGACCTAATGCAGAACAGTAGCTTTCTTTCTTAATAAGTTGTAATAAAAGTAATAATTGTAATAAAAATTGGAAAAGTGTGTAGGTTTTTAAAATTAGAATTGGCCTAATAAAAGTAACACACACACACACACACACACACACACAGACAGACAGACAGACAGACACACACACACACACTTTTCACATTTTCCTTTTAAAATTCAATGAAAAACATACTATCAGTCTGTAAAATCACTAAATAATACAATAACACAATAAAATTCCATAACATACAAACACCCCAACAAATATATATGACTTTCTGGAATACTTTTGCTCAGAATCTATTGTTAGCAGCATTACAGTATCAGTTTATAGCTTCAAAAGCAAAACCGTCATATAGTGTATTTTTCATTAAAAGCCTTAGAGGAAAGAATGCATTTTTCATTGAGAAGGTAGGAAGCTCAGTACATAGTTTATAGACTTTAATACTTATGTGATACAAAACCAAATCAATTTTTTGTGGACATTTCTGCTTTGGGAAAATTTCCTGGTGGTTAATGGATTTAAGTTAGAATGTATTCTGTGAAAGTTCACTGAGTATTTTAAAAACGATCGGCAGCTTCTTCGAGAATAAAAGTACTGTAAGTAGCCTAATAAAATGCTTGAAAGCCCATATTTATCAATGTAAATATGGACATTTAAATAACACACACACAATCATCATTTTCTCATTTCATACAAGTTCCAAAAAGTTATCTCAAAGCAAAAATCTTTTTAATTTAAGAAAGTTTAATTCATCCAATTTTGCTCATTAAAATGAATCAATGATATTTTATCTTATTTATTTTCATAGTAATGCCTGTCCTCTAATTGTCTATCTGTCTATCTATCTATTTATCTATCTTCTATCTATTTTTGTTTTCTAAATTAAGTTTGTAGGTACAGCCCAAAACCTCTCCCAATTTTCCATTTTCATAAATAAAGTCCATGAATGTAATTTACACATTAGAAGCAAACATTTCAAGCCAACTATAATTACAGTGGAAACTTTGGTCACGAATGCCTATCACCATGACCAAATTGGGTACCGACCAAAAATTTTGCAAATTATTTGCATCTGGTCACGAACAAAAACTTGGGTGGCTATTAAACATGGCATGGCCTATTTCCCTTCCATGCCAATTTTGCCTTCTGCCCTGTTTTTTCTTGTGCACGCATGCACATTCAGTCTTGCTTCCGGTCACAATCAAATTGAATGATGGTTCTGACTGGAGGTTCCACTGCACTTGTTTCATTGATTTTAATATTCTAAACAGTCATTGATTTAGACTGAATCTCAAATTAGAATTTCTGAATTGTAGTTCATTAAGAACAGCCACTGACTTAGAAGTGAATTATAAATTTATTACAGGAAGGTCTAGAGTAGATTTTGAAAGATCACATGAGGGAATTAAAAGTACTACAACAACTTGTTTTGACTGTAGAAACTGATACAGAGAAAGTACTGTATCATCTATTTCCAAACTTCAGTATATAAATTTAGTCTGGTGAAAAATATTATTGTTTTATTAACACATTCATGTCTCTATCAAGAAACATATATGTTATATTGAACAACTTGGATTTAGTGCAATTTAATATTATTAATTTTCGGTAAACTATTTTGGTTTCAACTGTTTTAGGAACAGAATTCACAAGCAAGGATTTTAATTTTGCAGTTCTTTCCCATAAATAAAATTAGTATTAGTTTCTTGCTAACTGAATCCAAACTTATATTTCTGATGCTTCAAGCCAACAACAAATTTGTTAAATATTACAATATTAATGAATGATATATCTTTTGAAGCATACCATACAATGTGTTATCTGGATGCTAATTTGTAAAAGAGAGCAAGGTAATCCCTATAATCCTTTTGTCTCTGGCTTCACAAATCATTTGATTTACACACTTAACACAGGGATGTGTCTTTCAACACTTTCAAACCAAGGAAGGTCACCCTCCCTTAGCCTTCATTTTTACCACTGTTGTTGTTCTTTCATTTTTCATCAACAGGTTGGGCACAAAAAAGATTTTGAAGCAAAGCCAACAAATGTGGTAGCCTATTTATTTATCCAAAACTATTGTGTTAACTCTCTTATCCTAACCACTAGTCTTACTGTGAGCACCAAGTTTTGATTAAAGCACCGTGGATGCATTAGCAACTAAGTCTTTTCTTTTTAAGGGATACAATCCCCTATTTAACTTTCAAACACATGGTGAGAATTATGATCTGTAGAGGAGAAATCAAATACATCGCACTGGAAACAGAGCTGAGAAAGTTACCAGTCAAAACTCTCTGAAATGAAATGATGTGGCTTTACACATTGATCAAAGGATCAACTGCTGAGAAGGACAACAGTTTACAAGATGAACTTTCGTGAACCAAGACTTTAGATGCAGGAAGTGCCTGATGCCAATATTTCAGGCTAATACCCTTTTTTGCCGATCTAGCTTTTTAACCAATTCCTTCATGAGGCACGCCAGAGTCTCTGTGGCTTTGAAGCTTGCCAAGCCAAGTCTTAACAAATACTAAAATCTCATACCACCCCAATTGTTGCATTTCCATACACCAGCTACAAAGTGCAGGCTTTAATAAAAAGACTGAACAGAAGACGGTTGGGGGTGGGCAAGACGGTTACCATAAGTGGAAGGGGGGCTGAGCTGCCTGTTCTGAATGCCTCTTCAAGACCAGTAATGAAATAATAATCTTCTTTAAAGAAATGGTAATGAAAAGGAAGACAGATGCAGTTTGCAAGGAAATAATTGACTGGGGAAAGAGGGTGGAGGAATTAGAACAGCAGTTGCTGCAAGAAATCAACTGTTAATAAATATCAGAAACTGCAGTCAAATGGCACGTTAAACTGCTGCATATGTTTCTCCTGTTACTAAATGGGAATCATTTGGTACAGAAGAGAGGCTGATAAGAGCCCCTCCCCTTGTGGCAGGCAATCATTTTACATTTTACATTATTTGAAAAGAGCCTGATTATTTTTCTTTCAACACAGCAAGATGATTCACATTTACCTGTCAACAGTTTTCCATTCCTGTTTTGCCTGCCTACTTAAAGGTGCCTGATCTAAGCAGTGGGAAACTCCAGTCCAGTGGCATTAAAATAAATAATAATTTGTGACCATTAACACTGATTTCCCTTTGGCCCACTTTAAATTACAAGAATAATAAGAAAAAAGCAAATGGGTGGAAATAAAACTGTAAAATGCATTTTACTAAGGGACACAATTGCTATACATACTCCCTTAAATTTGACATGCTCATGATTGAAAAAAAAATCAAACAGTAATTTTGCAAGTTTAAACATATTGGTGTAAAAATATCTTTCTACTAAAACAGATATGTCTTTCTCCATCAAGGGAAGAGAGGATTATCTTGGCATCCATATTTCATTATCAAAAGATCACAAAGCTAACCTCTTTTTTATTAAACAGGAAGCTTGGAATTTGAATGTGATTAGCAGTTTATGGAATATGTCCCTGTAAAATTAAGAGGAAAGGTTTGAATTGAGCGGAAAAGGGGGAAGAAAAAAGTAATTTCAAAAGAATCACTACTCTGCTTAAATGATCTTCCCTTGATTAGAAAAAAAAAACATATCATTTACATTTTCTGAAGTCCTTAAATTGTATTGCCTAGGATCAAACTACCCAATAAACCGATTCTGTGTACCTGGATAAATAGATACACATCTTTAATTAGGTTGTATGGGCCCCAATGGAAGGTTTCAAGGACAAAGCCTTCAGCAGATACCCAATCATGTTCACAACCATAAATGACCTACCTTTAGAATATGTTGTGGAGAGTACTTCAGAAGCAGCCACAATTATTGAAAAATTTTCCTAAAACATTTTGGAACCCAGAGCAACAAATTGGGGAATGTATCTTGAGTGAAATTCACAGCCGCCAGAGTTAGAATTGGTAGAGTGAAGTGGATAGAGATTAAACTAGATATTTGAAGAGAGAAAGTCACATTCTTCTTCTTGCTGACTCCTTCATTGCTTTGTCTTTTTTTCTCTTTATGCATGGTCTCCTCTTGCACAAAGGATCCAATTGTCAAGAATCCTCTTCTACACAGGAGGTCTCACAACCAGCCCCCAAAATAATTAAAGGGAAAAGTACACTATCACACAGCTAAGAATGATTTTGGCTCCATTAATAACCATACTATGTTACTAAAATAGGATGCCTTTGAAACTATTCCAAGTGTGAAATAGTTATGCAAAATATTTCAAAGATGTCTTCATTCAATCAGATTAAAGGTAGCTAAGAAATCTCATTTTTTTTCTCCAAGATGGCACCGGTGAGGTAAGTCAATCATCGTTACTGCTCCTCTTTTTATTTGTTTTGGTTTTTTTAACCAAATTTAATCATAATTTAATCATAATTTAAGTTATTTAATCATAATTTAAATTAAGTTTTAAACAACCCTTAAGCAATACCTAAACAACCGCTAAGCAACCATTAAGCAATCTACACCAACCGAGACATGACCTTGGAGGACAACAAAGGACAGAGCTAGAGTTAGAAAAGGTGGCACCAGACGACAGGTTCTGGAGACCAGAGCAGGCTGGATGGTGGAGGCAGAGGCCTTGAGGAGGAGGCCTTGAGAAGCTGCCAAGATGCTGAGGCTGAGGGTCAGGAGACCGCTGAGGTGGAAAAGCCTGAGGGATCACTGAGGAAGAGGCTGTGAGAAACTCTGGGGTGAAGGCAGTAGCTGAGGACTGAGAGGGCCAAGGACTGAGAGAGCCAAGGTGAAGGCAGTAGCCTTAAAAAACAGCAAACAACTGAAAGGGCCTCAGAAAACAGCCAAGGACTGGGAGGGCCTCAAAAAATGGCTGAGAACTGAGAGGGCTTCGGAAAACAGCCAAGGACTGAGAGGGCCAAGACCTGCCGTGGAGACCTAGGACAGCGGTGCTGGATGGACATTGGTCATAACAGCAGACATTCTGTTTCGTCTCTGTTTCTTCTCCTTCTCTCTCTACTTGTATACACTTTCCCCAACTGCTCCCTATCCCTATACTTACCCCTATCCTTCCTACAGACTATTTCCCTTGCTTTCCTCGATTTTACAGTCACATAAGCATTTCACTGCATGCCATATGTATGTGACTGAAATAAAACTTGAACTTGAAAAGCTCCAAAATATCCCTTTTTTAAAACGTCCAGATTCTTTTGTGAACACAGTTTACATGTTTTTCATGAGAGTCATCAGTCTTTTCATTCTGATTACTTTCCATAGAAGGCATCATTTTCTTCTTGGCCTTCACTGTTCAAGAACTCTGCCATCTAATCTAAATGACTAGGTTACTTAAATTTTTCCGTTCACAAGCATGTTTGACATGATTATGCAACTTGTAACACCATAATCAAAATCAAGCAGGTACCCACACTAAAAATAATTAAATGATATTTAATTATTCATCAACGGAATTATTCATCAACGGA
>JANHFJ010005697.1:280805-295244 GCA_032468195.1 Cerberus rynchops
GTAAGCATTTCACTGCATATCGTACCATGTATGACTGTGTATGTGACCAATAAATTTGAAATTGAAATTGAATTGAACAACCAGGATGTGAAGAATAGCAGTTAAGCACTATTAATACATAAAAAACAAGGAGCCAAACACTTATAAAATGGATAAATTGCAAATATTTTAAATATACGCCAAATTTCAAATGTGGTTGGTGTTATATCTCAGAAATCTGTTACTTATACATTTCACTGGAGAAAGAAAAGTACCTGGACCTGTGCAGTGTATTTCTTGCCCACTCAAAAATTATAGAAAATTACAAATTTCATAATCTGGATTGTCACATATCAATTGGAAAACTAAAAACATCACTTTGACCACATGCCTCTTCTATGAATAGCCACCCAAAGACAAAAGTTCTACAAACATTTTTTTTTGAAAGACAATATCTATTAAGAGATATTGGTGACATTATCCTATATTTGTAATCATTTAGGATTGGAGGAATTGTTTTTATTATTTCAATTCATATGGCCGTCTTCCTCAAGTTCATCACTCTGGGCAATAATATTAAAAAAAAAACTGTAAAAGCAAAAAACAACAACCTGTTAGCTGCAAACAACCAGAACCATTAATACATAGTCTTAACAGAAGCTTTATTTCTAGTCAACCATCTAATCAGACTAACTATATTCTCTTGGGAATGGTCAGACAAGGTTTCAGGAATTCTGGCAGATGTTAGGCTTCTGCATTTTCTACAGTGCAAAGACTCTAAACTCAGACTCCACTTAATACCTCCCTCCAGTCTAGCTGGATATTCTGCCAACACAACACAACGCAACACAACACAACACAACACAACACAACACAACACACAATCTGGGAATAAAGTCACTTACACAAAGCTGGGGTGAAGGCAGTAACTGTGTAAGTGTACACAGTTGTGTAAGTGTAGCACTTACACAGTAAAAAAATTGGCATATTATATACTAATATATAGGTTAAGTTCCATAAGAATATACCGTACCTTGATGATATTAGAATATGTTCATTAAATATGATAAATATGAATGTGATTATGAATAATTTAAGATCCTTCCCAAGGCATATGACAATGTGAAACTTCCTTAATAACAATAGCAGTAGCACTTGGACTTATATATCGCCCTATAGTGTTTACAGCACTCTCTCAGTGATTACAATGTTAGCTTTATTTGCATATTGCCTTCCACAATCTGGATCCTCATTTTACTAACCTCAGAAAGATGGAAGGCTGAGTCAACCTTGAGCCCCCTCAGGATCAAACTCCTGGTTGTGGGCAGAGTTGGCCTGCAATATTGCATTCTAACCACTGTATCACCAGGGTTCCCTTAATGGTGAAAAGTGAAAGTAAAATTGGTGTTCTTTGCTGGTCTTAGCTTATCAATAAGTTCAAGGGGGGAAGGGGGAGTCTTCTCAATGTTGTCTAGACAATTTTATCCTTGATCTTGAAAGGTGACATGATATAGAAAAGTAATGGTGAATAAAGCTGTAAATGCCATGGGACATCAGACTATCTACTGGCTTCAAGTGTTGTGGATGATGATGTTATCTCACCAGTCATGAATTAAGCCAATTCAATAGGCTTCTCATATGAAATTGAAAGAGGCTGGTACCATCACTTAATTAGCCTTTATCTGTTTCTGTTAGAGATAATAAAGAATTTGCAATTTTAGTATTATTTATGAATCCTCTTCAAAGAACAGCTTATACTGGGCCCATTTGATCAGCCATGAAATTATTTTAGTTTTATTACGATGTTCAAAACTCAAATATATCCTGAAAATTCTTCAAAAGTACTCAATATGTTAATTTTAAAAATGGGTGCGTGTGTGGATTGCTCTTTTTAAGGATCCTTGGGATCTCAAATTCTTCTTCAATAATGCTAGATTTATAGAATTGTACAGGTTTTGTTCTCTTGCAAACTGAAAGAATACTACAATGTCATAGCTGTCTATTTTTTCTTATCCATTAAACATGTTTTTTTTTTTAAAAAAATACTAGAGTTTTTACTGAACATCCCTAAAACAGACTTGCCCCACTCATTTCAAAAGCTGGGGAAAATTATGACTCTGACGATCTCCAATAAATAATAAGATTTGTCTGTATGTTTAAAGTCTCATTCTTTATTGAGAACATGTCCCTAGAGATTCCTTCCTACTGGTTTTATTCTCCTTTTTCTTTCAAAACAAACTCACTTTTTTCCTTGCTTGGGAAAGAAGTATGAGAGAATTGGCAGGGACAACGGGATAATGACAGCTTTATTGAGCTGGGCTTAAATTCAAAGGAGTTTGACTAAAAATTATGAATTTTCTCCAGCAATAAGTGAACCCAAAATAACAAGAGTGTCATTTGGATAAATTAACATGCTGAGCCCATTGCGCACTTCATCAAATAAGGCTAAAGGCCATAGATTACAGCCTGATGAAAAGATACAGCTGAAGATAGAGTGTTTGTGTGTTTTTGTAAAGGGGAGGGGAGAAACACAGAGAGAACAAGAGAGATTCACATTCTCATCTATCACAAGAGTAAAACTCTTGGTAGAGACAGATTTTCAAAATAGGATGTAGGGAAGAAAAGATGGAAGAGTGAAGGTAAGCACAGGATCAAGAAGCAGAAGCGATAAAGACTATAAGCACACAAAGCAATTATTTCAAGGACGGGAAATTAAATCCAATAAAGGAGGAAATAAAGGAGGAAATTTACAATATGTAAATAGCTTCTATATTGAAGACCATAACAAGAAAAAAAAAATCACCCTTATTTGAATTCAGGATTACCAGGAATTCTGATAATCAAGTATAAGCCATAATTCTTAAACAGCCACAGTTTTAATTCTTATTGACCTTAAGACTTTAGAAAGAAAGGAAAATCAGAGCTGATATGAAAGTTAATTATTATTACACATTCTTCGAAATAATGTAACATCTGAATGTGCTTATTGGCTTTCCTTAAGCAAGAAATATCTTAAATAAAACACTTTTTAATCTAACCCTGCAGGGAACAAATAGCTCTTTATAAGGGATACAGATGTGTTATCAGGCATACCAATCTGGGCAGTGGTGGTATTCAGCCTGGTCGCACTGGTTCTAGCGAACCGGTAGTGGCAACGAGAATTTGGCACTGCCCACTCACCCCTGCCGTATTCTCTTCTATATCCCCAGCTGAAATGCTCGGAACAGCTGTTTTCCGCACCTCTGCAGCCTTCCTACTCATCTGGGCTGCCTCTGGTAAGTGTAATACTTGCAGTTTAGAAGCTGCGCGGCAGCGTGAGTGTGCAAAGTGCACATGCACTGAACCGGTAGTAAAAACGGTTGCATACCATCATTGGATCTGGGTTAACAAAATCCAGGTGATGACCAGATCACAAAAAAGACCTAGAGTTTGATGTATCTCTTTACTTGCATCCAGCTGCCATTTGGAATATATAGCTCAGTTTTAGAGGTCCTAGACTGGAATTTTTTTAAATTTATGCTCAGTGGCTATATTTTGTCAAAATTGAAATTCATTAATTAGACGGATGTTGGTTCTCATCCCTAAATTATACCATTCAGAAACCTAGTGGCCAACTCTCTACAGAAAAGCTTTTCCAAAAGTGCTTTGAAGTTTTGTTAATTACATCATGAGAAGTAATTATTCATTTCATCCTACCCCCTTAAATTAGCAGGATTTACCTGCTGTTAAACTAAGGATCTATCACAGTGGTGGTGAACCTTTTGCTTACCGAGTGCTGACAAGTACGTGCTTTGTGTGTGCCATCTGCACTTGTGTGCGGCTCTTCCACGTGTACTGCATGTGCAACCACACCAATTTCACATGCATGCAGCTTTTGCACGAGCAATGCATGTGCGCTGCACACAGGCACTCATGCACACATGAGCAATCACATGCACATGCACAGAAGAGCTCCGAAGACCAAGCTGGAGTTCCTACTGTAATCGTGTGCATGCACAGCAGAGGCCCGAAGACTAGCTGGGTCTCTGTAATTGTGCATGCATGCATGCATGATCACATGTGTCTGCTCAGCTGGAGGTATGTTGGCCGACAGCTTGTTTGCCCAGCAAAATGGCTCTACGTGCCACCTGTGGTACCCATGCCATAGGTTCGCCATCATGGATCTATCATATTAAATACATCTTACATGAAGTTGGAAGTAATATGGACCTCTCTCAAGTCCACCTGGAGCCATTTTTAAGTATTTAATCCTTGCTTGTTTAGCAATATTGAAGCTTGACTTTCTGGTGAATAGGGAACTTTTCATTATCAACTGTTTTAAAATACACACAGTCAGCAGTATTGGCCTACTTCTAAGAGTCCTGCCAATCTCAAATTTTCTCCTCTTGAATAAAATTCATATAGGTCAATGGAAACCTTATTTCTTTGCACAGAATTTTAAGTGATTTTTATTGAAGCTTTTTAGTTAAATTTCCAACTCATGCAATTTCTTCTTTATATTTTCTTTCTGCCTCCTCCCTGTCAGTTTCTTTATTAATACAAACCAGGATCACTAGTAAAGTGTTTCAAAACAGGATGGACTGAACCAGTGGTGGGCTGCAACCAGTTGTATTATCGGTTCAGTGCGTGTGCATGTGCACATCATCTGCACTGCCGCGCGGCTTCCTAAATACAACAATTAGGCTTACCAGCCCTGGAGAGTAGGAAGGCTGTGGAGGCATGGAAAACAGCTGTGCCATACAATTCAGGTGAACAACAAAGAAAAAAAAAGAAGGGGATATAGGACAGGATAAGGCAGAGGCAGTGGGTGCGGCCAGTGGTGGAATTCAATTTTTTTACTACCAGTTCTGTGGGCGTGGCTTGGTGGGTGTGGCTGGGGGTTCCTGTGACTGGGTGGGCAGTTTCAGTAAGCAGGGCAATAAAGATTAGGCTAGAAACAACACAAGAACGTTTCTTTTCCGCCTTCCTTACAGGAGTAACTCTGTAAAGTGGAAAAAAACAAAAGGTCTAGCAAACCTGCTAGAACCTGCTGAATTTTACCTCTGAGACCAAGGCTATTCACACGTTGCTCAGGACCATGGTGATTGGAAACAAAATGCCAACTAGTGGTAGGTGGCAGATCTTTGTACGTTTGGAATTTTAAACCAATAAGACAAGAAACTACACTTGATCTTAGACAAAAGACTGAAAAGAGTTTTATAGTAAAATAAAATGTTGAAGCTGTAATTTTATTTTGTTCTTCGCTATGCTGAAAAAAAAAGTGGGGAAAAAAGTTGGAAGCCAATGCTATTTTTTTTCTTTCCCTCTTTCCCCTACATTTCTTTCCCCTTTCTTTCTCTTCTCTAATTTTTTATTATCTTTATATTAATTTGTATTTTGTATCATTATATATTATATTATTAATAAAATTCTTGGGGAAAAAATTGCAATTTTATGAATATTATTTGATTAAACGTTTTATATTTATCTGTTTACCTTTAGCCTATCCTTAACACACACATGTACACACACACATACACACATGTATGCCAACACACACGCACTCAGGGCTATATATTTTATTATTTGTTCTTTGGCATCTTTACTTTTTCTTTAGAATGGAGCTGAGAGCACAAAGGGCACTAAGCAGTTGCTATTACTCTACTATTAATAAGAAATGTCAGAGCACAAGCACTTTCCACAAACGTGCTGAATTACAGAGCACAGATGTGAAAGAAAGTTGATTAAACTTGCACAATTCCAGCCTTTGAGGTAAAACATGATTCAGTGTTTTTTTTTAAATAAAAAGATGAAGTGCATTTTCTTTTCACCTGCAATGTCCCAGCTGCTAGATAACAAAATTAATGACAGACCAAAAAAAAATCAAAGATAAACAAGCAAAACTGAACAGCAGATAAATTATCTATGTGTGTGTATGTCTGTATCATACTTGGAGATTTAGAGGTGCCATCAGATTGAACATAATTTCAATTAAGGACCTTAAGAGGCTTTTAAAAAAACTGCTTTAGTAGCAGGCTGATATTGTTGAGTACTAAGGAACACTATAATTGAAGTAAAAGTGAGCTGTAGAAGTCTGTTCAAATCACTTTGCAATGAATTCTTCAGCAAACTATTACCTCTATTTTTCTGTTGGAATTTACAAAATGAATGTAAAATTCCTTGTACAGAAGGTATTTTTTTAAAATTTGTCAAAGAGGTACAAGATAACAAGTATAGGTAGGAACATGAACATAGCAAAGGAAGTAAATACAAGTAAATGTGTGACAGTAAGACAGGGACGGTAGACACGTTGGTGCGCTTATGCACGCCCCCTTCATAGACCTCTTAGAAATGGAGTGAGGTCCACGGTAGACAGTTTAAGGTTGAAGCTGTGTAAAGATTATCAGGAAAAGCATTCTGAGAAGGAAGTAGAGGTAGTCCTTGAATTACAACAGTTCATTGAGTGACTGTTCAAAGTTACAATGGCATTGAAAAAAAGTGTCTTATGATTGTTTTTCACAGTTATGACCTTCACAGCATGTCCATGATCTTGTGATCAAAATTCAGATGCTTGGCAACTGGTTCATAGTTATGACTGTTGCTGTGTCCCCAAGATCAAGTGATCACCTTTTGTGTCCTTATGATAAGCAGTCAATGGGGAAGCCAGATTCACTTTTCAACTAACTAACTAACTAACATTAATGGCAGTGATTCACTTAACAACTGTGTGAAGAAAGGTCATAAAATGGGGCAAAACTGACTTAACAAATGTCTTGGTTCTGTTGTGGTTGTAAGTCGGGGACTACCTAGAGCAGCAAATAAAGAGGATAAATTATAATTTTTATTCAGAAGTTTATTAGTTGTAATAGGATTTATCCCTAGAAGTGAGTCCCTAAGACTGTAGCATAAACCCAGGGGTAGAATCTCACCAGTTTTGCTACCAGTTTGGTGCACGTGCATGTGCACCAAAAGTGCTGCAGCGCAGCTCTTTAAACTGCTTTTAGAGTCATCAGAGGCAGAAGGGATCATCAGGAACATTCCATAGATGCTCCAAACAGCTGATGAAGTAAGAAAAACAAAACAAAGTCTGTATAAGGAAGGATAAGAGCAGGGGCAGGTGGGCGGGGCCAATTTCAAATCTCAACTACCGGTTCAGGCGATGTGGTGCAATCCAGCTGAATTTCACCCATTGCATAAACCCATAAGAGAATCTTTGTTGAATCAGAACAAACCTTAGTCTACCTTAGTAGCTTCACTGAGAAGGAGACCCAACTGAGCAGCAGACTACCCATACAACACTATCTTCATCAGTGGCTCAATGTAACATGTAGCATTCTCACCTCATCATCCCAGAAGAAGGACTTAGGGTCACAAATAAGGTATCAAGTAAGTCTAATATCACACCTCCTCCTCTAACCTTGGGTTCAAGACTGTTGTCTGACTCAAAACCCTGGAAGGCAGATTTCTGAAAGAGTGATGTCATCCAGATTTTGGTAGTGTACTGACCCACAAATTTGGACATGAATATGGTTATATTACCAATGACCTACCATTTCCCAACAATAGTCTCAACCAAAGATTACCAGCAACCCAACATCTATGATCCAGGAAGGAACAGTTGAATCAGACATCAAGATTTGTAACAGATTGTCAATTACCGTTCCCCTAATATGGCAATCATAGTGCTCCGTATCATACCTCCCTTGTCTTAACTGGGACCTTCCTATCTTTCTTCCTAGTTTCATGGTTATATTTTATACCCACATAAGCTAAATGAACCCCATCTTCCAAGCACACACAAACACCTATTTGCCATCTTCCATCCATACATTTCAACAAACTTAGTCTGCCAATGCTACTAATTAATTATGCTGTTCAAGATAGGGTAACAGAACCTATAATCACAATCCACAGAATCAGTGCTCTAAATCTCATGTTCTGTCAACTCCTACCCACTGTGAAAATATAAAACCAAATTGATTCCTTCTATACTACAAGATATCCTCTCATTCTTGGCTCTAGGCTGGAGTCTCGTACTTATATTCTCACTGCAGGAGAAGAAAGCCTTCCAATTTTCCCTTCTCAGTCTTCCATCTCTCACGTGTTCTTTTTTTAAAATCTCTGACTGTAAATCAATTGAGCAAAGTAAGCCTTTCCTTGCTAAAGTCAAAATTTAAAAATCTGCTTATACCATTATATATTATTTCATGCTTTCATTTTTGCCTCTAAATGACAGCTTACACAGGTCCCTTAATGCCACTGCATTGCAAGGTTTGGCCCAATTTCTGATTCAGTGCTGAAGGGTAGGCAGTGTCTCTTGGAAACACACAGGTTGACTGTTCTCAAATAAAAGTCACGGGCACAGTTTGCTCCTAACAGGAAATACATCCCACCGAGGTCCTGATTCAGCAAAGGCCCTAAGCATTTGCTCAAAACCAACTGAAATGGAAATCAATATATGCAAGCCGTGGAACTTATTGAACGCAGTCATGCATTCATCAGAAGAAAATGTCAGCATGGTAAAGGAAAATACCCTGACATAGCATTGGCTTTAATGAGGTGCATTGCAGAATGCAGGGGCTGAAAGCAAGTGACAGAGCTGTGTATGTATGTGTGTTACAGTATTAATAACATTTATTCAAATAGGTGGCAGCTGTGTCAGGGGTGTCAAATTCAAGGCTGGGGGGTCAGATCCATCCCACAGGGTGTTTAGATCTGGCCTGCGGAGCTGCCCTGGAAAGGAACAGCCTGTGGTGTCTCTGCCAGTGAAAATGGAGCCTGGGAGGTGCGTGGGATCCCCCCAGCCCCGCCCGGGTCACCATAGATGCCCTGGACAAGAGTGATGTCCTGCTGGCTAGGCCCCCCTTCCCCCTCCAGAGGTCAAACACAACCCTGATGCAGCCCTCAATGAAATTGAGTTTGACACCCTGGTCTAAATAGAAGTGTACTAGTGGGCTTCTTGTAAAAAAAAAAGCATGAAAAGCTCTACCATCACAACCACAACTGGGGAAAAAATAATAATTTGATCTTAATGCAAAATGTTACAGTCAGTAACCTGGATTCTTGCTGATTTTACATGGTTGGAAAGAATGTTTTCCTCTGTAGAAAATCGTGATACAATAAATAACTTGCAGGAATGGAAAGGACAAATTCCATTCATTTCTCCTTGGACTGCAAACTTGATGGAGTCTCCCAATTGCTAAGGGAATTCTATGGCTATGAGGGAGAGCTGATGCTGGAAGCTGAATTAAACATCATTGTCCTTCCACTGTTGGGAGTGTTTTGCATGGTTGTTCTATTCTGGAAAAGCCCCGGAGAAGTATCTGTACTGAATTCCAAATATTAATTTTCCATGACTTTAAAGAACAGGTTTAAAAACAAGGTTATTGAAGTATATAAATTAATTCAATGTAATTTTACACGTCTCTCTGGGTGGTAATTTATTCTAATGTGAATTTAATAATTCATATTAAACACATTACTAATCTTATGTTTTGCTTACAGTAAATTACAGCCATTGAGATTATAAATCACTAATATAAGAAGAGGGGAAGTATCCGACTTATATTTACTGACTGAGCACATACCGAGCAATCTTGCTGTTTCTAAATGACCTTCAATCAATTATTTTTGTGTGTGTGCTTGGTATAAATAAGTAATTCAGACTTTTCATCTTACAAATTCTCATTGAAGTGGCCCAGCGACAGACTATACATCATATTATTCAGTCACAAATGCCAGCTTTTGGTTACAAGCTTAAACTATTAAATAGCTTTCAGTCTGCAAAAGTGGAGTGGCATTTCCAAATTTTATCTTGGAAGAACAAATTCCCACTACGAGATCATAATTACAAAGGCTTTGAACTTAATAGAAACAAATGTTCCTAAGTACGATGGTTGGAAGGAAGCTGAAAAAAGGAAGTTTTCCTTCTCCATTTTTGGGGGAAAGTTAAGTTAGGCTCATATTGGTTCCCTTGGGATTCCAGTCTAACTGATTTTAATCTTAAATATCAATTTAGAATTAAATTACTGATAATAATAATACGGAAATTTTAGTGGGCATTGTTTCATAGACATGCAAAAAACAAACAAACAATTCCATTCCGCAACATGGACCTATGTTTCCATTTGTTGATCCTTGCAATGGGTAAGCCTTTGTATCTCCTATGTTGCAAGTGGGATTATTCCTTCAGTCCAAAAAAGACCAATCCAGTCTGAACTACAGCAAGTTATTTTATTGCATTAGCCAATTTAACATCTACATAACCTGCCATCCTGCCTACTATCAGTTTTGCTTGTGTTCACAAAGAACTGACATCCTTTCTTTCATTCTGCATTCCTTTGCATGTTTCTAAGTCTTCCTCTGCACTGCATTAGCTGCACTGTTTGGTTCCATCTACCATATATTAATTCACATCGAACTGTTATAGAGAGTACCCGACCTCTTGAAAGATGGGGCAAGGGTTTAGAAGAACAACACCTGCCTTACCTGCCATGTTGCTGCAAGGAATGAAAGCCAAACAGGCTTTGGGCAGGATGATGGTTGATCCTCTGTTTGAAGTTTTATTTATTTATTTATTTAATTTAATTATTCAAATTTTTAAACTGCCTCTCTCCCGAGAGGGGACTCAGGGCAGTGTACAACCATCTAAAAAAACAAGGTATAAAATTATATAAAATTTAAATTTAATTTAAAAAAAAAAAAACCAATTAGAACCCCAAAATTAATACTAGGCCAGACCGGCCTGTTGAAACAAATGGGTCTTTAATTTGCGCTGGAAGGTCTGCAGGTCTGTGATGGTCCGAATCTCCAGGGGCAATTTGTTCCAAAGGGAGGGTGCCCCCACAGAGAAGGCTCGAACCCTCGGGGCTGCCAAATGACAACGTCCATACAACATTGTATGTTGTATTCCCCTCGCCCTCCCCTTTTTTTTGGTAACTTCCCAATGTCTCAAAATTATATTAATCAATAGGCTATCAAACTTTGGAAGTCTAGCTGTTGATCTTATGGGTGCTGACATTTCTTCTTTTCTCTAGATCACTTGCATCTGGTTACTGCCCTGAGCAATAACATTTTTCCTCTTTGTAACTACTCAAAATATTAATTCAGTTATAGTGGCTGAAAAAGAATGGTTTTACGATTCAAACATAGTATGTCAAACCTGGAAAAAGCAGCTTATTTATCAGAAATAACCAAACCATTGCTTAGCAAAAGGAGCAGGCCTGTATAAAGGATGGTCAAATGTAAATAGGACAACCATAACCAGCTGAACAAAGCCCCATACATTTCTTACATGTAAAAAAGGTATAGAAGTTTGTTTGCAAGTGTTTACTGACTTTTGATTTCCCTAGACCCTCTCACTGGTAAGGAGCCAGGAATATAATTTGATTTATACCCTGTCCTTACAACCTAAAGAATCCTTAAGATGGCTAACAAAATTTTAAAAACATAAGTCAACTGATTATTAAAAGATTTAATAATATTATTGATAGGAAATTGTGGGAAGAAATGTATCAAGCCTTGACCTCACAAAACCCCTAAATAGCCCTACAAATACTATAAAAGTAGAAGGCCAAAATCTGCTCATTTAAAGAAATCTATAAGATTTTGTTATTTTTTAATGTGATTGCAAGAAATCTTGGAAGCATGGAAGTGTTTAGTTGTTCTCTGGCATTCATGCCATTCCATAATGTGTGTACAGTCTTTGATGAGATGTAGCAAATTTAGAAGCACAGAGTTAAAAGGCACCAATTAGGCTATTATGTTGAATCCTAATGCAGGAATCCAAATTAAACAGATGCCTATCTAGTCTCTGAGGGGTCCTTCATGCTCTCTGACTTGGTTATTTTCTTGCAGACGTTTCATTATCCAAATGAGGTAGCATCATCAGTGCACTGGTGTTACCTAGTTTGGATAATAAAACATCTTACAAGAAAACAACCAAGCTCAGAGAGCACCAAGGACCCACTCATTTCATCCCTGAGCTATAAATACAGTATTCTCCTTTATAGATACTTGGTCTCTGCTTGGATATCTAGTGAATGGGAGTTTACCACATATTTGGGTCATCTTTGGGACATTTAGATACTTTGTTATGCTGTTGAACTGCTATCATTCTGCTGGAAACTACTTCTGTGAAATCCATGACTCCCATGTATTGCACTTTGTACTGATCTTGACCTTACAAACTGGGTGGAATATCTTTTCAAGTATCTGAAGAACATAATCTCACTCTTCCTCAATCTTTCTTCTCTTTAGTCTGTGAGAACTGAATTGCTAGAGGTCATGGGTCAAAATCATTCTGCCTGGTTCAGGGAGCTGAGAGTTTGGAGTAAAACAACCCATTTTGCCTCATATTGCCCCCCACCCCAATAAAACCAATCAGTTTTGGGAGACTGAGTAAATTTTACTCAAGTTTCTGAAAGGGTAATATTCCTTTCTATTTGTCCCTTCATATCCTCCTTCAAATTCAAAAAGCTAGTCAGTACGTTTAACCTCACTCACTCAGGCGTTTCAGACAGGAGACTGAAAGGCTACAGACAGTTTGTAACCACCCACTATTGCTAAAGAGAACTTAAATTCATAATGGAATACCAAAGATAAAGTTCCCCTCAAAGCTATTTGGAGGATGAGTAAGGATCCTTTTAATACATACAGAACAAACAGGATAGATGAATGATTATTTGCTATCAATATAAGTGGGAATCATTGGAAAATCCAGCAGTAATGGAACACTCCAGAGAGAAATGGGATTTTAGAGTTTTGACTTCTCCGGCTTTGGTGGCTCAAGATTGTGAATAAAGGGCACATTTCAACCATGCAGACTTCTGCTTTTGTTTAGGATGTCCAGTGAATTTGAAGCAATGTTCAAATGCTGCTTTGTGTCTGCTGAAGGTGCCAAAGAATCCATCTGCTTCTGCAAAACTTGGCTCCAAAAGTAAACATCCATTTTAAGAAAATTAAATTAATTTAAAATCATAGCTCTACCCTTTTGTAGTAAATGAAAATCTTGTCAGGTTTTGTCTATAACTGCCCTATTGATCTCAAATCTGTATAATATTTGAAATCTAATTTTAAAAGGACATTGAAATGACATTCACCATCATTCAATATTTACAGTCGTGTAACTTGTACATTTGCAGCTGGTTTTGCAGTCACAAACCTATTTCTAGTTTTGCGTATGTATGTGTTGCATATTGGGTGAGAGAAGGGAGAAAGAGTCAGTAAAATGTCTTACAGCTGGCAGAATGAGTCAGCAGGAAGAAAATGAACACATTGTGAAAATGTGGAGGGGTGGACTGATCAAAGGTCATAAGTTTTGGAAAAAATAAGAAAAACATTGGGGGAAATTTTTCAGAAGCTTAAATTTAAATCAGATTCCATCTAGGTTAAAGTTCTGTTTTTCCTATATTACAAACAAATCTATCCCCAGTGTTGCTATCTTATACTATTGCTGATAGATCTGTCAAACATTGTTATAACTAAATGAAGTCTTCATGGCCCAGAGGCAGTGTCTCTCTGGATTCTGTCACCATCCTGTTCCTTTTTGTGAGTTTCCAAAAAACAGTTCCAGGAAGCACTTTTTATATTTTTATCTTGCATTTTCTTTCCTTAAGGTATGTAAAAAGAACAAAATTAATTGAATTGGTACCTGTTACTCAGCAGCAGTGCTTCATGCATTGCAACAGATAAGATAGTAATGTGTAAAAATCCAAATCAAATATCTAAAATAACAGACTGACCTGGTGATGGATTGTTCTATTTTGAAGCATGTAGACCTACTGTAAAAAGTTGTTGCAAAGAGTACTAAATCAGTACTGTCACTTATTAACTGAAATGTGCTAGTTCCATTGTTCTCTATCAGTTATACACCAGGATGTCATCTTGAACCCTACTGGCACAAATGATGTATGTGGTGTGAAAATAACAACAATAACAACATTTAACTCTTATTTATCTCTTCAAGGCCGATTACATCTCTGTACAAACAGTACAGGTTACACTCTATACTACTATGAAGGGAATTATAAAATCATAATTACACAATTATACCAGTTAGTACATTAGTGTTAGTACTGAACACTTCTGTGATCCCATATTAGGATGTATTTAGTGGCGATAAGGATGGCGAAGTGTTCTCACTTCTCTGCCCTTATTGCATCTGCAGAAAACCACTCGGCCGCCCTGTTTAGGGTGACCCACTCCCTTCTTGAGGTGGGGGAGCGGGAGGACCCTTTGCAGGGGCGGGCGAGGGTTTTTCTTGTTTTTTGCAAGATAAAATCGCTCACATTCGGGGAGGGTTGGACTCTGGGTGTTTCTGGAGGGGGGGCGGGGCCGGTCTTGGGTGAGACCACCTGGGCGGAGTTCGACCCTGTGACCCCAGATGCAGTGGACAAATTGCTGGGTGGTCTCAATGGCTCATTAGACCCTTGCCCCTCCTGGTTAGAGTTGGCTACCCACCCGGGAGGTGATACGGGGTTG
>JANHFJ010005697.1:295344-305815 GCA_032468195.1 Cerberus rynchops
ATGGAGCGCTTTAAAGGTAAGAACCAACACCTTGAATCGCACCCGGAAGGCCACAGGGAGCCAGTGTAGCTCGCGCAAGAGAGGTGTAATATGGGAGCTCCGAGGAGTTTGTTGATATGTTTGTCTTTGGGTTAATTTGCATTGTTCTTCAAGTTTTTAATTATCTCAAATTACACAAAATTCCTTCCTGGAATTAATTCATAGCTAATACAAGATATAATGTTTTGCGGCTTCCTTTCAGTTTACTTTTGCTGATATGCTTTAATTTCTTGTATATAAATCTTCACTGGTTAAATGACACGAGTTGTAAGAAATTTCCAAAATTATAAATGCCAAGACCATCCCTAGCAAGAACAATATTTTGAAATTTGAAGTCATTAATGTTTCCTATTGACTACCTACTAGGTTTTCTAGAGCTCCCTTGTAAGGATAATTGTGCTAACTGTTCCCAACATACAGTGATGGACAGCATATCTCCTTCAGCGTTGAGAGACACAGCTGTTCTGTTTCCTTCCCAGTGATCTGCATAGCTGATGCCTTCCAGCTAGTGTGTTCTTTGATAAGGTCCAGTGGAGAGCTGCAAAATGCTGAATGCTTCAATCCAAATAGCAAATGCAAAACCAAATATCACAACAAATTGTGTTTTCAGTGTCACCTGATTAAATTGGCTGAATTTGTTCCAGTACATTGGCTGGAAGAACTCACATCAAGCATCCATTTACAAAGATTGTGGGTTTTTATTTTCCTTCTGAAGATAGTTTACTGTCTGTTACCCACAAAGACTGTTTGGGCTGGCAGTTATTATTTCATGGGCATTTATCTCTGCTGCCAAAATTGAGAGAAAAAAGTGTTTAGGGGACATATTTAAAATCCATATAATGGAGCTTCTATTTTAAAAGGCATATGGTCTTGATAGGACTACAGCATTGGGTTTAAAGATGATGAAATCATCCTTAGAAAATTACCATAATTACTTTTTTTTTCATTCAGATGTCATATCTTGTTTATAAACTATGCACATGAATACACAAACATGCACATTTTCATAAGGTAAGTTGTAGTTGAACTCTGGATGTCAAAATAAAGTTATTTGTCAAATGTTTGAAAATAGGGAGCTATGCTGAATGGAAAATCTGCCATTTATAAGAAATATGTAGCTGGATTGTCTACTTTGGTATGTTTAGTACCATAGACAGTTTAGTATCATATACAGCTATAATTTACAATGTTTAAACAACATATAGATGTTGCTATAGATATAGCTCCAAAACAAAGCAAGGTATTTATTTTTTTAAACTAAAACAATATCCTCATGTTAATCTGACTTTGTAAACAATGCACATGTAGCTAAATCAGGCCTTTTGATTTTATTCTCTCTTGGTTTTCAGTTGTACATCCAAATCAAAATGCCAGTGAGAAATGTAGTAACACATTTTGCCCAATATGATCCCTAATTAGTTAACGTCCTTATTTTTAAAAAAAACTGAAAAAAAAGTAAAAATGGGTAAAAAAAGGATCCTATGGCTTTAATACTGTCTTGATGTCAATGATTTTTGAAGGAAAAGTGATATGAAGATTCTAATGATGCTTCATATTTTGCCATTCAAATTATTTGAGAATTGTACATACTTTAATGCTCATAATGTCTCTTGGGGGATAAGCAGTGTTATACATAGTGTGAAAATAAGGCAAAGAATGGTAAGCTAAACAAATTAAATGCATGAAGTAAGAAAGATGAAAAGGAGACCCAGATAAAACTAGTTTACCATATCCCAGTTCATTATATCTTTCCATATCTTTCATCTATGCAAACCTTCCTTGAGGACCTTCCTTATTTCCATGCCTGTAGACGGCTTCAAAATACTGTTTGTTTGTTTCTTTTTATTTTTTGCTTTCTGTTTTTGTTGCTGCTCTTTTTTAGGATCTCATCAACTTCATCCAAACATTACTTTCTTGATCTTCCCCATCAAGGAATCCAGTCACTCTTCCTTCACACATTTATTTTGCTATTCATTCCTCATTTATTCAGTCTATGTGACCCTTCGATGTATTTATTTCACATTAGTCAATCATTTTTTAATTCAGCCTGCACAAATTCAGCACCTATTCATTCTTGTCTGTCTTCTTGCATTGTTCCACATACTTTTCTTAAGATGTTATTCCCAATTTTATGTTTCTCCTAGTATACCCAATTCTCATTTCCATATTACAAAGTGTGCACTTATACTTAGCCATGTCACTTCTTTTGACAACTATTCATTAACTTGTACCAGATCACATCTCTGGAATTACCTTTCTATCAACATTTGCAAGGCTTAAAATTTCTCCATCCATTTTTCCATCTTTAATAAGCGTCCCACAAGGTACACAGATATATCTACTTGTTCCAGTTTATATACACATATAGAGCAATCACATTACTCAATTTTCCTTCTCAAGAGCAGTCATGATTTGGGTAAATTATCTACAATTCTTCTTCCAACATCCAACCCATGTAACATTGGCTGTAAACCGTTCAGGTTCTCAGCCAGCACCTAAGCATCATTTGCATGAAAAATGTAATATTCACATTTTGTATGCAAAATGGCAGAATTTATTTACATCCTCAACCAACATGTCTGTCTGTCTGTCTGTCTGTCTGTCTGTCTGTCTGTTATCTCACTCCTGGTTAAATATTCAATCATTTGCTATAGATTCAATTTATTTTCACACATCATCTACTTCCACTATATGTCACTCTGGACACATTCAGAACCCATCAAACTCCATATCTGTGTAAAATATTTCATAATTCAAGCTTATTTGCTTCATTATAATCTTTCTGAATCAAGAAATGTACAACAGTCTTTATCACTCAAATTCCAATTCCTGTCTGCATACCCCCTACCTAGCAACAAGCTACATTATATTTTCTACATTTGGGTCACTGTCCTCTCTTATATCCCTTCATCTAGAACTCTATGAAATCCTTTTTTCAGATGCCTTTTCTATTTCAGTTCTTTTCAGTTTTTGTATTCTCTCTTGCTACATTTCCTTTGCATAAGAGAATAAGAATCACATTGTTCCCATCATACAAAAAAATGCAATCTTTACCGATATTTGTTAAACAAGTTGCACAGATATTCAATCAACATATTTGTATTTGAATAATTTCCCACTTAAATGTTATTATCTTTCAACATTCTCACAGCATTTATGACTTGCATTTCATTTTTTTTTAGCTTTAGCCATTTCATTTTCAGCAGTGGAATTTTATTGAGGAACATTGGTCACTTTTCTGCTGCCCAACTTAACTCAAATAATTGTTATTTTAATAGGGAAAATGGAGAAGGAGTAATAAGTATGTCATGTTGAATTCCTTGAGGAAATATTCATAAGTTAATAAAGAAAGAAAATAAGGATGGATGAATAGATGGACAAAAAATGGGGCAGGGAAGAGATGAGCACAAAGCAAAAACTTTACTGACCAATGGAAGTTAATGTATAGAAAATCATAAAGAAAAATACAGCAGAAAATACAAATGAATAATGCATTTAAATTATTTACTAGAACATTTGGACTACTCACTGAAATAGTAATACACAGAAGTCAAGATAACAGCCTTCTATGCATTAATATTTGCATTTTCATTTCAAATAATTTGATGGTTTAATGTGATTATTTGAAATATGAAATTCATTTTTACTTTCTAAAAATGTTATTAATATTTAAAATATTTTAGAAAAAGTGGAATATAGGCTCCTGCTTTTATAAACAAAGCATACAATGATATAATTATTTAATTTAGGATGTGCCCCCTGAAATCAACAAGTCTCAACTATATTCCCTTTACAAAAAAGATTATTGCTATCTTCAGAAATAATTATTGTTCCAAATTCAATTATATCTTCAATGATAGAATATAATAATTTCCCTGTCCTATTATAAACAGAGTAAAAGAAAAATACAGCCCAAATGGTTCCTATAAACATGACATGCTATGAACTTTAACAGTGAAAAAAAAAATCTTTCAAAGTTCAAATGCTTTTAGATAAAGAATAACACCCACCAGATACAGGAATTTTGAGATTTTCAAAAGACTTTTAAAAATGCTATTTCTGTTCCTGGGATATCATTATGAAATAGAAGTTCATTCTTGTACTTCCCATAAAAATAAGGTTTCTGGCTTTGATAGCAAAAGCTTTTGCCTTTGCTTTGGAAATTGCTGCTTGCAGACAACTGCTGTCCAAAAGAACTGAAAGGTCAATTTGTAAAAGGGAAAAAAAATGGATGTTTTCCTTAGGGCTGGGCAATGTATTTAACTAGCTGCATGGCATTCACACTTAGAAATATCCATTTCAATGGAATCAAAAGGCTGACTTCCCTTATTTTTAATATCATTTTTTAAGTTAAAGAAAAATTGTTTTTATAAGAGATATAATAAAAAAAAGATTTTTTGTGAATGTTAGTCAATGACAAAATATGACAAAAATGGTAATGAAAGGGACTGGAGCAGTGGTGGAACTCAAATTTTTACTACCAGTTCTGTGGGTGTGGCTTGTTGGGCATGACTGGGGGGTCATGTGACTGGGATGGCAGTTTCTGTATGCAGGGCAACACAGATTAGGCTAGAAACAACACTATAGCAATATTTTTTCCTTCCTTCCTTACAGGATTAACCCTGTAAAGTGGGAAAAAAAACAAAAGGATATATCTTCTGACAAGCAGTTCTCTGAATTGCTTAGAAAATTTACTACCGGTTCTAGCAAACCTGCTAGAACCTGCTGAATTTCACCTCTGGACTGGAAAGAATAATACCATTCTGTGTATAGGGCATTGTGTGTATCTAATAGGAAAGAAAGATTAAGACCATCCACAAAGGTCCAGTTAAACCAATTCATTGCTACAAAGACTATGTACAGGAATCTTCTCAACTAAGAGCATCTGCTTGGAGCTAGATTCAATAAAATTCCAGGAATGTTAGACTTAGTTTACTTGTGGCTATGTAGGGATTCTAGGCTGATTACTCTGCCCTCAGGTTCTGCTACTCCTTCTCTTACAGATATGTATTTACAATCTCTACCGGGGATTAGGATTGTTTATTTGCAGTTGAATATTATGCAAAAAATCCAACAATCCAGGTTTCAAGTACTTCGATATCCCTTTTTGCTGAAATGGATCTGGATAAGTTGAGCTAGCTGGTGCAAATGCCTCCCTTCCACATACAGTTATTGAAAATCTGATTAGAACTCTAGGATGTTATTTTTACATTGATACTTTGAGGCATAAACATAACATTTGATTAGTGTTTTTACTGCACACAACTGCTTCTCCCCCCACCTTCCATGCTTTGATTTATATTCCCAGGGGATTTTCAAGGTCATATTTGCAATGAATAAAAGATAAATCAGTCTACCTAAATAGAAACAAAGTAGTTATAGCTGGTTATAGAACAATTAAGCATTTGATTAATAGCTATAGTGACTTCTACTTGAAAATTGTATATCAAAAATACAAAGTGTGCATCAAATACAAAGATGAGATACATAGCCATAACCATAGCCATGAATTCAGAATCACCACACTTACCAAATTAAAAAGAGAAACAAATTATGGATAGATAATGTATACCAAAAAAAAAAAAGGTAGATAAAGTCTGAATGGGGTAAGAGGTGAAGAATTAATTGTGTAGATAGACAAGTTCAAAAACAATTAACAAAACTGTCTCTGCTGCCTCTTAGCTCATAAATGATATTTAAAAAGATAATCTGACTTCTATAAATGCATTAGGATTCAAAAGATCACAAAATTAAAATTCTGATCACTCCTAAATTATAGGCCTCCCATTTTTAACATATTCTGATGTCACGGGTTATTTCTGCAGCATTTCAAAATGTATTATCTTCAAGAAGACTGTTAGGAATGCAATATTTCTATTACTCCAGAAACCAGAGATAATAATAAAAACTTGATTTTTTTATATTATATTTTTTATATTCCAACATATGGTAATGTATTTTGAAGCAATTGGAAACTGAAGTGTAGGCAATGAAATCAAGTTAACACTAAATAGCAGAGTCAGAATTAAATATCAATGATCCTGTCTATTCAAGAATGTGTGAAGTCTACCAAGTATATATACTAAAGTTGAATACTGGATACAGAGGCACATTGGCTTAATGATGCTGGAGATGGTTTTTGCTCCAATGGTTTGAATCCTAGCACTGCATGGTGGGGTGAACTTCCATAATTCATCTCAACTTCTGCCTGTGTAGTAGTCTGAAAGCATTTTCAATGCAAATAGATAAATAGGTACCACTTCAATGGGAAAATGAGCCCGCACTTTGTGCGGTGATTACAATCCTGCTGGCATCTAATCTTCCTGATTGTGACACCCATTTGCAAGGTGGCTTTGGTGGATGGAGAGGGCCTTGGCTGATGCTACAAGAAATGCTGCTTGACTTTCTTTCTGGTGCAAAGCTAACTCACCCTCCTGTGGTGCATTGTGTGAAGTGTACAAGCATGTACCTAGCAGAACTGGTAAACCGGCAGCCAAACTACTGCTCTGCATTAGCACTATAGTATGCTGGTTAACAATGCCATGTGATTGATAAACAAACAAACAAGTAAATAAGCAAGCAAGCAAGCAAACAAACAAACAAACAAATAAATACTGGATGCAAAAATGGAATTGCATGTCAATCTAATCCTGAATAGTACAATTCATCAAAATCAGAAGATCATTATGAGTAGCTTTCCTGAAGGCAAAAATATGTTTAATCATTTGCATCTGATTATTTTAAAATTAATTACTGAAAAATTTGATCTCTTAATCACATCATACTGATACATTATGCTGCCTAACTAGTATACATTTTTCAAAATGTTCCTTACAGAACTAAAGAAGTTTATGTATTATGATTATGATTTACTGAAGACTCTAAAATAGCTATATAGTTATGAACCTCCTGGAACCCTCAGCCATTTAGACAATCCTTAATATTTTCATGTACATCTGTGTCTATAGGTGTGTCTGTTTGTCTCTTTGTCTATCTGGCTGTTTGTACCTGATTGATTGATTTCTAGCTAACATTTCATTCAGGTGCTCAAGGGGACATACACAGCTCCTTCTCCAATTCATCCCAGCAACAACCACCCCATGAGGGTAGGCTGGGTTAAGTGAAAATGTCCCAAAACTTCCCGGTAAGTTTCAATGTCTACAACATGGATCTTCCTACTGCTAGTCCAACATCTTAATCACCATAGTATACTGGCTCTGAGTATAAAAGATCATAGGAAAATATATTTCATAATAACAAAAGTATGACAAAGTCTATTATGGAAACAAAATATGAAGGCTACTTCATACAAATAGGAAGGCTTTCACAAAATACAGCATGCCAACTCAAATACATCTTTATTTGATTGGTCATTTTTGTACAAATCAAGATAGCATATATAGTGCTCTTACCTCTTCCCTTCTTCACAATTAACAACCTACAAAGTAGGTTGGGCTTAGAGAGAATAACTGGTCCAAAGTTACCCAGCCTGCTTTCCTATTATGTGAACTAAATTCTAAATGAAAACCTGCTTTCTTCCATCTTCTAACATCAAGCTACCATCTGTGTGGCCTCTTAAATATCAGTCTGAAAATCAGACAACAACATAGAGCTTGACCTAAAATTAAATTAATTTAAATAGTTGTTACTTGTCTTTAAGAAAAATAAAATAAAATGGTACCTACAGTGGTGAAATTCAGCTGGATTGCACCTCATCGCCCAAACAGGTAGTAGAGATTTGAAATTGGCCACGCCCACCTGCCCTTATCCTTCCTTGTACGAGCTTCATTTTGTTTTCTTACTTACCTGAATCAGTTGTTTGGAGCTGTTTGGAGCCTTCCTGATGATCTCCGCTGCCTCTGGTGCCTCTAAAAGCACTTTAAAGAGACGTGCTGCAGTGCGTTTGGTGCGCATGCACGTGCACCAAACTGGTAGTAAAACCAGACAGATTCCACCCCTGGGTACCTACTACTGAATCCATTTAGGAATATTTATGTAATAAAAATGAATAAATTTATCTTTGTTGCTAAGAGAATAAATTGGGACAATTAAAAATGTAAGTCGTGAGAAAATTCTTATAGCTACCTCATGGAATTGAAGAATAATACTGTGTGACATATCTCACAAAAGAAGGGAGATATCATCTTCTCCACTTGATGGATTATTTTGGAGAGAGACTGTAAACACCCACCATTGCTTGTCTATTACCACATTCATTGAATTATACAAACTTTAGCATGTTCTGTTCCTGAATCATATTCCACCAACAGTTTATAGATAAGACCAAGAACCTACTTCTGAGTTTCTCAGTTTCAGTCAAATGTCTAAATATTCATCTGATTTCTGCAGTTATTTTGATACTATGCTTATTTGAAAGTACTGAAATTAGTCAGTGACTAATCAGTGACTTGGGCCATTGTGAAGAAAGCCTCAAAATTTTATCTCTGTCTTCTTAATAAATCTTAAATCTATATGAATTTTTTTTCCTAGTGAATTTCTTTACACTTTCTTCTTCATGAAAGTAAACATTTAATAACCAAATAAGATGGGATCAATCTCAGCTCATCTGTTTCCAGTATTTATTCCAAATGTTGATGCACTGTTTATTATTGCATATTCTCTCATATACAATTTGTTTCTATTTATATCAATCCAGAGATATTCATGCAAACCATTTGGGAGTTTTGCTCTCCCTCTCCCAAATTTCTGTTTAATTTATATATGCAATGTCAGTTGTGAGGAATCTTAAATTACACAAATAAAAAAAATGGAATAAAAATTGGCAGCAGTAACATTAACATTTTAAGATATGGAGATAATACCATTCTACTGAAAGGAAATGAAAAAGGCATAAAATAATAGTCAAAGCACACTGTGGGAAAAAATAGCTAGACTGCAGGTAAATATCTGTTCTGTCCCAGGCCTCTCAAATACATGGAAGCAGATCTGACTGCCACAACTAATGGGGAAGATAAGCAATGCCTTGGCTGGGAGCACAGAAAGCTATCTCAGTGAATATCAGTTCCGAATACAAAAACTCACAGAACTATCCAAATCCTTCCTCACACGGCTGCATTACCAAACGGTTGTTTCCTGCGAAGTTCCTTTCCTTTAGCTCCTCCTATAAGCTCTCCAGGAGGGGCCAATCATTAGCCACTTGTATTCTATTTTCTTCTCTGGACCTGCTTCCAAAGCTGCTCCCTCCTCCTCGCAGCCCTACACATACACACGTCAGCGACAGCCTCCCTCTGTTCTTCCTCACTGCTCCCTGACTCAGAAGCCAACTGGTGGCCGACAGGCCTCTCTAGTCCCTGCTCTGACTCTGAACACCCCCCAGAGTCTTCCTCAGTCTCCAGGGCAGTCCCATAGAGTTCATCATTGTCAGATTCCACCAACAGCTCAGTTGGCTGCTGTTGGGCCACAACAATATCAAGAAAACCAAAGAAATGACAAACAGTTTGAAGTGGCGACAACATAGTACCCAACAATGAAGAAATTGAACCAGTTCAAGACATTATTTTCCAAAATCAATCCACTAGTAGACCTCGCACCCAAAATTAAACATAGAAAATTACTTGAGCATAGACTAGGATAGAGAATATTTGGAAATTCAAGGACATCAATTTTAACATCAGGCGCAGAATATTATAGGTTATTGTTGTTTTTTTAAATCTAACTGCAGTTGTAAAAGCTGAACAATAAAAAATAAATAGGAAATGACTAATCCAATTATGTATTTGATGTTCTGAATATATCTTAGCGAAAAATAACGAATGAGATTTTATGGTGTCAAACCAAAATAATCTCTGAAGGTAAAGTTACTAAACTAAGATTGTCTTACTTTGGTCATGTGATGTGATCAAATCCTTTAGAAAAATAAATTATGCTAGGGGCACCTGCAGGTGCTAGAAGATTAAGCTGACAAAGAACACACTAGAATAGATATACCATTATATATAAACATAAACAGTACTGAAAAAAATGAAGAATGTTAAGTTATAAAGTTTCTGAAACTGAGATCTTCAATGATTCTTTTTGCCTGTAACCAACAAAATGTCTATAATACAATTGATGTTGTTTTAGAAAAGCAGATCTGAGAAGTCACAGCCCAAGGAACTTAAAATGTAAGAAAAGAAGATAAAAAAGATAAAGGAAAGAGAAATGGTGGGAAGGCTTTAGACAAAAAAAAAAGATTGTTCCATTTTAGGCAGTTTTGCATAACTCAACTTATGCCAAAGCTTTCTTGGATAAGGAACAGTGGACAATGTTGTCCCCATTAAGTATTTTCCCTTCTCTGTGCTGCATTTTAAATTCTTATATTAGGAGGTACATATGCTCTATGATGAAATGGGGGGGCAACTATGACTACATAAGGAGCTTCAGTTAAATTTGTGTAGGTATAATTCTCGTTTCAGATATTTAAGTACTAGAA